>BQNB010011315.1:0-80673 GCA_026074375.1 Tanacetum coccineum | reverse complement strand
TATCATCACTGTCATTTTCTTGATCACTGTCTTCACCACTTGATTCTTGTTCATTGTTGCTATCATCTTCATCATTTCCCCATGATTCAGCTTCACTTTTAGATGATTCTTATTCAGTCACATCGGGAACCCCTGGTTTAACACCAGTTCATTCACTTATAACAGAATATTTAATCTTTACATCACCAAAACTGCTTAGACGAGTCTTGTGAAAGTCCCTCATACTCTTCCTTCGAACTTCTTTAAACTCAGCTTCTTCAGTTAATGCCACATAAATAGCAGCTCAATTCCTTTACCTCTAGCAACATCCACCCTTTCTTTCTTCTTAGACAATGGTATCTCAGGAGTTTCTCTAATGACAACACCTCTTCCTGGAGCCTTAGTAGACTTCTTTGCAGGTTTCTTTACTCTCTTTGACTTTCCTGTAGGTTCTTCAGTTGAAACTGGGATAGTAGTGAGTTTGGGAGAAGCTGGCTTCTTGAATTTTCTTGCCTTTTTAGGATGTGTAGCTCCTGAAGCAAAACCAATGTAAGTCTTGTATGCTTTGGTTTCCTTCATTTCAGGACTGGTCAAGGAATTATGAAGTATAGAACCATAGATTTGAGTTTCTTCTTTTGCAGAGACAAATCTTAAAGTGTTAATCAAATATTTATCCTTAGAGGTGTGCATCCCGATCTTGTTTCTCCATGAGAGTGTCTTGTATTAAGTAAAGAAGTGATGAATGATAACTTTGGTGAATTGAGGGTAGTACATCTTCTCTTGCTTTTTGTAGGCTTTGTTGTCAATCTGGTAAAGGAAGTCTTCCCAAAGTAGTTCAACATAGTTAACATTCTTCTGATGGTACATACCTCAAAGGATCTGAGCTCTGGAGAGACAAAGCTTGTCAAGACTAGTTGTCTTTCCAGATAAAATTTTGTAAATGAGAGCAGCAAACGTTCTCCAAGGTTGATGCATCTGATCAATAACAACATCATTGAATGAATGGATTTCCCTAGTGTGACCAAGATCTCTTAAGAAATACACAATTTCTTCATCAGTAGGAAGGGCATCAAAGTCTTGACCCTAAACTCTAGGGCAGATCTTGAAGATATCTCTAAAGACTTCCAAATTGAGTTTGAATCTTTTCCTTTTGTCTATCTTGAATCTGTAGAAAGTGTTATGCTTGTAAACAGAATCCCAGAATTGATGCATGTAGACTTCTAGAACATATGTAGTGATGAGAAATACACAGTAGCATGGAGTGAGAGCCAAATCATCTAGAACAACTTGAAATGTGGGCTCTCTTTGAATATTTCTAGGATTGAGTCTTCCATTGCATTTTCCATTGTCAAGTCTTTTCTCCTTTAGAACAAGTTCCAGATCAAGTTTGGTTTGTTGAGCAGTAATGAAAGACATGATTATGCTAAGAGTTGTCACATACAGTTCATATACAAGCAGATATATATATATATATATATATATATATATATATATATATATCACTAAAAGATAATGCAAGATTGATTTACACAAAGAGTTATGCATAATATACTAGGCAAATTATTAACACACATGAACCTAGGAGAAACACATAATCCAACATCACACTAACTATAGGCAATCTATATAAATCAAGGAAAACACTAAAGAGTTCTAAGGAGAAACTAGACCTAAATCAATCACTAAGTAATAATTTAAGGTTTAATTATACTTAGATTAGATTACGAGATTTGATTACCAAGATTACACGATTAGTTCTACTAGAAAAATTCAAGTATAGTTCTCCTATAAAAGTGTATAGTTCGCCCGTGTTAACCACATGTGTATAATTCGCCTATACAGCAGTGTATACTTCGCTTGTGTTAACCACCATGTGTATAAATCGCCTATGTGTATGTGTATACTTTGCTTGTATTAACATTCATGTATAACTCGCCTGTATATTCAGGTATAGTTCGCCTGTGTAATAGATAGTGTATAGTTCGCCTTCATTAACATGAATAGTTCGCCCATGTAATACAAAGTGTATAGTTCGCCTGCCTAATCATGTATAATTCGCATGTGTTACACATACACTAACATTTTACACCTAATCAAGCATTAGTATCCATCTTAAGTTGATCTATTAGCATTTAGGAAACATTCTAACACCTTTTAGTCATGAATTAACCAATTAAGTTTTGACCTATGACTTGTTTGACCAATAAGAACACGAAAAACCCAAGATATTCAAATCATCTCATACAAGCATGTTTCGGAACACTCAAATGCATACAAACAATCATTATAATAGTTCTAAACCCAAACCCATGAACTTTTACAAGTTCTTGCCCATTTTTCATTGTGTTCGACAACAAGAATCAACCATAACATATGAATGCGTTATCCTCATTAAAAACTATTATAGGTACATTATGTAGACACCCTTAGGACTAAAAACCCTCAATCAATTTAACATTTCATCCACCTTTTTAAGTCGACAAAAGTTAGGTTGAATTTAGGGTTTATCGAGCAAAATTTCAAGGTTTGGTCTGATATATGGGTATTTTAACATTAACACAAGTGTACCTTAAGATTCAAACAAAGATACAAAAATTTCTTGATGGCTTGAAAATCAACAATGGAGGTTTATGGTTTATGTGTGTTCGTATGTGTATACCAGACGAGGGAAGGGGGTATTTTTGTTTTAACTCTTTTGGGTTTTGGCAAAAATGCCCCTAAGGTTTAATGATAGTTATATTTACCTAAATAAATTTAACCTAAGGCTAACAATAGTTTCACTAATGGCAAAAATAGTCCCTAAAGGTTAATAATCAAGAGTAAGTCTAACATTTTACCATAATACCCTTAAAGAGCAAATAAAGCCCGATTGAGTTAAAATTAATTAACTTCCCTTTAATTATTCACCCTTTCTTGTTTAAAACCGTTTCCTTTTATCACAAACTGACCTTTTTAAAGAAGATATTTGACATTTTCTCCCTCTCAAACAATGACCCGTTTTCTATTTAAAGAACTGTAGTCGTTGTTTGAGTGGTCAAATGTCTTTGAAAAAGATTTTTTCTGATGAATTTCTGAAGATGATTATATTAATTTTGAAAATCAACACCTTGAAAAATAAGATTTCTTTTATTTTGACGCATAAGCGTACTAACACATACACTTATGGAATATAGGAAGCACGGGTTGTGATGCAAAGTAATCACAAGCCTTTGCATGGTCATTAAGTAGACCATGCCCGCCGTTGAGAGGTTAAGTTTTCTTTTTGAAATACTTGCCTTTAAGATGATGACCAGGTTGCTATCTGAAATAATAGCAAGCCATTTTTGGCATGTTTTGAAAGCTTTTGAACTTCTGCTCGAACTTCATTTACAGCCTCGTATCATTATTGAATGACATTTCTAAGGCCGTAAATGTTATCAATTTTTAGAAGACATGCCAGAGATACATATTTTTATATTTTTCTGATTATTTATTTATTTTTATTTTCTTTTTTGAAAAATTTATATAGAAGAAAAATATTTTTTTTGTTTTTATGTTTTCTTATGTACATATGATATAGGATATGAGTTACCACCATCACTCATGCGTTTCCTCTGCCTGGCGTTTCAATGTTTCCGGAGACATGCTTTTCATACCGAGCTTTTCGATCAAGAAGTTGAATCTTTCTCTTGGCAAAGGTTTGGTGAAGATGTCAGCCAGTTGGTATTCAGTCCAGATAAAGTATAGTTCCACGATTCCATTCTCCACTTGATCCTTTATGAAATAGTAGTGAACATCAATGTGCTTGGCTCTTGAGTGTTGAACATTGTTGCAGCTTAAGGCAATCGCACTTTTGTTGTAGCATTACAGAGGAATCTTATTGAATTGAAAGTTGTAATATGTTAGCTGTGAACGCATCAATAGGATTTGAGCACAACACCCAGATAAGGCAATATATTCAGCCTATGTACTCAAGATGGCAATGCACTTTTACTTTTTGGACGACCAGCTAACAAGTTTGTCCCCTAAGAACTGAGCGCTTCTAGATGTACTACGTCTAGTATCCTGACACCCTGCGTGGTCTGCATCTACATATGCTGTTAGAGATATATCGGTATCCTTCGAGTACCAGAGACCCATGTTAATGGTTCCTTTAAGGTATCAAAAGATCCATTTTACCACTTGTAGATGCTTTTCGGTAGGCTTTACCAGATACCGAGCACATAAGCAGACTGCATAGATAAGGTCAGGTCTACTGGATGTAAGATACATAAGGGATCCAATCATGCCACGATAAAGTGTAGCATCAACTGATTTCCCTTGTAGATATTCATCCAATTTACTTTTTTCTACCAAGGGTTTGTCGACAGAATCAGTAGTAAGCAAACCATATTTTTTTAACAATTTCAGAAGCATATTTAGATTGGTTTATAAAGATGCTTCTAGGACTTTAGGAAATTTGTAATCCTAAAAAGAATGACATCTGCCCCATTATTGACATCTTGAACTTAGTGGTCATCTGATTAGCAAACTCATTACACATGGCAGTATTAGTGGATGCAAATATTATATCGTCAACATAAATTTGTACCGGTAATAAGTCGTTCCCAGCTTGCCATGTGAAGAGTGTCGGATCAACTGCACCTTTGGAGAAATGTTGTGAGATTAGGAAACTTGACAGCATGATGTACCATGCACGTAGTGCTTGTTTGAGACCGTAAAGAGCCTTTTTAAGCTTGTACACATGCGATGGGTTGTCCTGATCAACAAATCCTTCTGGTTAAGAAATGTAGACCTCTTCTTTAAGCTCGTCATTTAAGAATGCCGTTTTGACATCCATTTGAAAAGTTGTCATATTCTTGTGAGCGGCATTTGCTATGAAGATACGGATAGCAATCGGTGAAGGATATGGCATGGGCCTCTATTCTAGCAACCAGGTGCAAAGTGATCCTCGAAATCATTTCCCTGCTTCTTGGCATGAATCCTTGAGAAGACTAGTCTAGCGCATTATTTTAAGTACCTCGCTAAAATTCATCCATCTTTGACCATTACTAGAATATCCATTCTAGTTTGATACCAATAACACTATTATCTGGACACTAGACACCAATTCAAACTTCTAGTCTGTTTCAAATTTAGTGTGAATTTCTTCTGTGCATTGCACGATCCTTGATGGTTGTCTGTCATTGCTTGTTTGAAGTTTCTTTAGGATCTAACAAAAGTTAGGAAAGGCAGCACGATGTAACACCACAATGACGTATATCAAAGCTTTGAGCTTGGTTGTTTCATACGTAGATCAGAGCGAAGAAGGATCGTCGATCACTGATGATATCAAATAGTCACTTTTATGTATATGAACGATTTATCCCATCTGATTTTGCGCTACTTTTATATTGAATTATTGCATATTTGAGTCCTTTAATTGCTTTTAAGTTGATTAAATGAGTAATTCGGGGGTGTTTTGTGAAGACAAGCTAAAAGGCACATAATTTGGAGCTAAAACGAAGACATTTGTATGTATTGATGATTTTTGACAATAGCCGTATTCCAGCGAAAGAGACTTACGGCTGTATGCAGCCGCTGTGTACCGCGTGTCATAAGAGAAAACGCGTTTGACCAATTCCCAAATATGGCGTACTACCTTACTGATCTACATAGCGCCTCCGCGCCGCATATACCATGAAGATAAATCTATTCGAACGATACAGTAAATAAACTAAATTGGAAATGATATACACTGATTGTTTGAACGAAACGTAGATCGCGCACTATAAGGAATCTTAGCCCAATACACTCCGTATCGACCTTGACTGAAATACGCTTATCCAAGTCTTTTTCAGGACACTATAAAATAGAAGACTCTAAAGAATAAGTTATCAGTGTGACCATTTATCATATTCTTTTTACCATACTCTATTAAAGACGAATTATAGAAGAATAAGATCAGCCTCCAAGGTAAGAACATTAGATCACGAATCCATATAATACATCGTGTAATTAGTTTCTCTCTTAACTCGTCGATTTTTATTCGTTTGATTAGCTTGTATATTACAAATGCGTTGTGGGCTATTTACCCTCGGGAGTTTTAGACTTCTTAATGAACGTTACCAATGTCTTGGTTTGTTAGAGTAATATTTGATTTCTATGATTTTCTCGATTGATTGTTTAATTATGTTTATCACCTACATATCTTGTTTAGGTGTTTGAATATGCGGACTTCATTCAACTAGATCTAGTGATACGAAACAAGTAATCTTAGTTATTTGGATAGGTCTCCTATATGTGCTTTATATTACTAGACACAGAATAGGATTCACAATGATAATGTTCTATCTTTGTCTTTGAATTATGAGCTTAGTTGGACCGGTAGGTGACCAGTTTATAGTTTCACAAATACATGCTCTTAAGATAATATGAAAATGATTTGTATAGTGGACTACGAGCTATATAAAAACCAACTCAAACAATGAAGTGGGTAAAACGTTCACGTTGGGGGCTATGGTTTTAACAGGTTCACACACTGCTTTGATTCCCTAAGATAGATTATAATTAAATAAAGGACTGCTTTATGCTGGTGCGTTAATTGTGACATGATTTAATCGGTCTAGGTCTGAGGTTGAATGTCCCGCTATAAATCATTTAAGAAGATGTTTCGCAGCTTGAGAGATAAGTAAGTCATATGCACTTAAAACCAATACAAATCCAACACTGCTATGGTTTTAAATATGGCTAATACAAGTTTTCTTTTCATTTGGCTTATGTACCGCTTTTTCATCTTTAATTTGATTCTTCTGTGTTTATTGTGTATTGAATTGATATTTGTCTCCACCAAACCTGTGGCAGTCTCTCAAGCTAAAAACCCCCATATCATTAGACAACGTATATATCATAGAGGTTTTAAACCAGTAAATGATAATTGGAAATAATATTTAAAATACTGATAGAATATAGGATTAATGTTTCACTCTTAGTGTTCGACACCCTAAATTACCGGAACTCCATCTTAGACAGGGTACACTAACTCGTAATGTGTTGTTTTTAGGTTTTTTTTGTTGGCTAAAATATAAAATTTAAAACTGGATAAAATAAAATAATTGGAACATACAAACGACCAAGATCATCAGGTTTTTGGCGCGCTGCGGGGGATGTGATTTTTAAACCTTATTTTTTTAGTATTCTAAACATAATGAATTAGTTTAGTTGTAATCTAAAATATTTCATTTTGTTGTATTTATCGCATTGTGTGTTTATAATTGTTTGTTTAAATTCGTATTTAATTGTTTTAAATAGTATTCTGTTATGACTGAACACAGATAAGTCGTTATTTTTTCCATAGTTTGGATACGACGTATCAACTTATGCTCAGGGACTACATATTAAGCTTACTGATTAAACAACGTAGATAGTGTTCTTCAACAATATAGGTATTATAGTGAAATATACGGCGTATGGAGATTCAAAAGTCCTATACGATGTTTTCTCATTATTGAATATGGTATTGTCATATGACACAAGTAGCAGACCGCAATTTTTCTGTTATCGATATCCTTTTTATGTGTTCTCTTCCCTAAAGGCACATCCTACTGATTATTTGTGCTTAATTTCAGGAAACCGTTGACAAAGAAACCACCATTGACGGACACAAAAAACGGACTAATTAACGCTAAACCGAAAGAACTCTTCTCTAATGATACGAAGGGAAGGAATGGTCGAGAAATGTATAGAGTTCAGAAATACAAGGGCATTCTTGGTGAAATTACACGATTATGCTTTTAATAGGGATTTTAGGGAATAACCGCGTTCAACAACATCGATATATTTCACGAAGTTGTTGGGGCCCAATCAATATTAATGGGTTGACTCAAGACAGATTCGACTTCGTGTTTTCCTGTTTTTACATCGCAGGAGTTGCAAGTGAAGATGGTTTACAGGGAGTGTATATGCCTCAATCACTATTTGGATAAACATGGTCGAAAGGTTCATTATGTAAATTCCCACCTCTTTCTGGATCACGATGATAGAAGAAGAACTGAGGAGGATGACAACCCAATCGAAATAGGGTTAATGGCTTCCTGTATCTTTCAAAGATGAAGGAAAACATGTTTTGACTTTGAGACCACCCTTGTCGAGGCAATTCTACAAAAGTTCAAACTACCTTCTAAAAAATCGACACAGATCTATTACTTATGTATATCTAAAAAATTCAAAACTTATGGATGAATAAGTGAATTGTGAGTTTGAATAACTAAATAGCAAGGGTACAGATGAGCCGTGGTCAGAAAGTGGAGGTACCATACCATATGTGATCACATATGCGAATTGTACCACATATTTATGGTGGAGAAGATCTAAGCGGGCCCACATGAACTTCGATATTGGATGGGTTCTGTAATGGTGAGGAAGATAAAAAAAAAAGAAAACACCAGGAAGGTTCGAGTTAGGAAGCACTAACCTATTTCCACGATTACAGGTGGTATGATGAACTAGACTGATGGTTAAAACTAAAGGATGAAACCTTAAGCATTAAGGCTAAAATTAAAAGATCGTGGGGAGAGCAAGACTACCGGGGTCGATGAAATTCTGACTGATGGTTGAAAAACAGCTTAAAAACTTCCACGAGTTAGATTATGACGTGCTGGGTAAAACTACAAGAATGTAGGAGTGGATTTGAACATACGAGAATCGCCCTATTTTACTGTATGGAAGAAATTTTGGACGGAGACCATAGAGGCGAATATAAGAAAACTGAATGGAGCCGAACGATCCTTAATATTGAGAAATCAACCGTATATTTGGATGGCTTTATGATGCATGCAATCTTCTCGGTAATACTCAAAGAAAAATCAAGGACATGAGAGAACATAAGGATGAGAGATACAAATCCTGAACCATCAAAGCTGTAATTCAGGAGATTCGAGATGTTGAAAGTATGTCATTTCGATGATGTACTAGGAGTACATTTCATAAAAGAGTTGAATACCTCAACCATTCAAAGGATAGCCTCGATGCTTATCGAGAACTTTTACGTCTCATAGATGAAGGATGGGTCGTAACAACACTAGAAGAAGAAGAAGGAAAAGGTCGATCTTAAAGACAGCTGGAAACAAAAGTAGAGCTTCTGGGAGACTAACCCGGTCATTTTAAATTGTTTGTAGCTTATTTACTTGTTTTTTGCACGAGTCTGTCTTCCCAGACACTTTATACGGTGTATCAAAACCCTATGGATACGGCGTATAGACGTGTCTGGACGTTATCAGTTTTAAAAACTAAAAATTTATTTTTCAAGTATTTAATGTTTTTATAGGAACCTACGCGTATCTAGGGGTGTAGAGGATGACGGTGTATTGTCCCGTAACATTGTGTGTTTAAATTGTTTTCTTGTACATTTAGCGAGGTAGAAATTGCACTTGTTTCTAATCTTTTATGAAGGAACCTTGCTAGAAACTATGATATGGTTATTTCTAAAAAGGACATGTGTTGAACTTATCCGGGCATTCTAAAGCCCTAGTCAACACACTTTTTGCTCAAGAACTCATCTTGAAGAATTATCACAAGCAAAACATCAGGGAGTTTTCCGTTCGAATTCTATTTTCCTGTATTATTTAATTGTTTTATCTATACAAACTGCGGAAGTTGTATTATTTTAATGTGGGGGGGGAGAGAGAATTTTAGGAACGATACTGTCTCTTTTTTACAAAAAAATATCATGCAGTAAATTGCCTTAAAAGTGCTTAAAAATAGGCCAAATTTAAATTTTTTAGCATGACTTTTGTAAAAATCACTAGTTACATTACCTAGCGCACTATAACCCTTGATACATATTGTGAGAATTAAGCATATTCCGTTTCCATCTGATTTACGCTAAAATTTCCACAACATATGAGAGTGTGCCGTGGAAAAAAAAATGTAGTGGACTTTAGAACTTGGCCTGGTATATCACTCGAGACCACCATGATTAGTACTAGACAGGGAGATTTAAGAGCTAGAGGATATATGTTCAAACTGATAAAATTTCTAGGATTAAACCAAATAGCTTACATTGTCGTTAAAATTACTAACACACTGGCTTAGTAAATGACCCGTGATAACCCTTTGATTACATCTTATTTTTAGTAGTAAAATCCCCTTGAACTAACCTAGTTGAAAGCCATTTCTTTCTTTTTTACACCATAATTATATGTTTAGTTACACCTTATGCACCTTTGCTACCGTGGTAGATTAAGCATATTGTAAACAATGTTGGCTAGTTAGCTTCGTGTAGTAAGTGTTTTGTATTTCCTAGTGGTCATAAGTGAATTTTTCTATTTCTGTAATGTGTAGGATTAGAGTGCACAATACAATGGGAAAAATATGTAGCTCGTAAGTTTCGCTACTTTCGCGATTATGAATCATGTTCGAAGAAGAAGTGTTACAAGGAAATGATTATCCAGATGAATTATGATAGTGAAGACAGTGAAATAAAATCAAGATTTATGATGCATTGCAAAAAAAAAGAAAAATAGGAAGAAAAATAGTCGGTTCAAAAGAAGTTTATACGGAAAGGATATTACTGGGTAGATCAATTATTCGTTAGACAAAAATCAACGATGTAAAGGTCTTGTAAAAAGTGACATGAATATCACCACTTACTCTATAAATAAGTATGTAAAAGATCGGGATGTAAGGGAAGTTGGTCCGTTATGGAAACGCACAACTTAGGTTGTACTTGTTCATTTCGTATGTTTGAGGGTTTGTCCTATATGTTCGAGTTCTTTGTCTATGGATTACGGTCGAGGGAAGTTACTAGATAACCGTAACTATTTTTTTTGTATATTCGTTGCTTAATACTATTTGTTTCGTGAATTTTGTTTAACACCCATTTTTCTTCCCTTTCCTAGCAACTAACCTTAGTGTCTACTCGAACGAGGACTTGTTCAAGCATGCATGTCTATTCTGTTGTTACGGCCATGTATGCATGTCTTACCAGCCTTGTTGGATGACGACTTTCAGTGAAAGTTAGAAGCTCCCTACCCTATACCATTCTTCATCTCCTATAGCGGTTAAACAACGAAACATGATGTGATCGAATTGTATATGTCTATTTCGTCGTTATGGCCGTGTATGTACGATGCAGCTGCCTTGTTGGTGTGGTACTTATGGTGAAAGACTGTTGAATGATATGACCCTTAAGCCTTATTAAATCCTGGTTTATCTTTTGACTTGTTTACTCCTTAGCTTAGCGGTGGAGATATTGTATCTTTCCAAGCCTAGACTCGAAAACTAAATCACGGACGAGGAATTAGAGCGTACCAATTAAATGTTGCACCCTAGATTAGTTTGAGTGAACATGAGTGGTTTTCAGATTTCATAATTCGCGAGGAGCTTAGTTATGTATAAGTGATTAGGACAGAACGATGCTTAAAAGGAAAATCCTCAACTTTGGTTGGGACACATTTTCATAAACAAAAACTTTTCTAAAGTCTACTTAAGGACAAGTAGGATTCAAGTGGGGGGTGTTGAGATGACATCAAATAAGTCTACTTTTTAATATCAGTTATCCCATCTGTATTTTCCCACTTTTATATAATTAACTTGCATTATTTGGTACTAATTGATTAAATGTTGATAAATGCAGTAATATAGGAGTAGTTTTGTGAATACAAGTAAAAAGGACGCATAATTTGGAGCTGAAAATAGAAGACATTTTGTGATAGATTTCTGATTTTTGACCAATTCGACCAAGAGATCCGACAAAGAGAGACGGAACGTTCAGCGCCTGAACATTTCACAAGAATAAGGTTGACCAATTCCAATACGAGTCGTATCCTTCTAAACTGAACATAATAGATATACGTATCCATGAAGAGATAACTTATTCGGAAGATCATAAAAACGTAAATTGGAGAATGGTTCACTGATTGATTGAGAACATAGTGGCTCTACTCCAAGGAATCCAGCCCTATACGCCGTATTGACCTAGCCAGATACGGCGTATCGAGTCTTTTTCAGACATATTAAATTAGATGACTCAAAATGAGTTTTCAGTGTGCAATATACATATTCTTTATACCATAACTCATTATAAGAGAATTTTTAGAGAAAAGATTCAGCCAATACAGGGTCAATGCAATTGATCTGAAGCCATAGAAGACATCGTGTAATTTTTATCAGTCTTATGCGTTCGATTTTTGATTGTTTGATTACGCTTGTATATTACAATGGGAGTGGGCTATACCCTGGGTATTAGCCAGCTTATGAAAGTTCAGTATGTTTGGTAGTTGTTTTAAAATCGATTTTTTAATTCATCGTTGATTGTTTCTTTATGTTTATCAATACTGTCAGACTTGTTTATGTGGTTTGAATATGCGATATCATTACACTGGATCTAGGAACACTGGGACCAAGTAAGATCTAGATAACGAGATAGCTCTATAAATTTAATGCTTTAATTAACTAGGACCAATAGGATCACAAAATAACGTTCTTGTCTTTATCTTTGAATTATGTGCTTAGTAGAGAACCTGGTAGGTGCACCCGTTTATGTATCAGCAATCATGCTCTTAATTAACTCGATTAAAGATTTGAATTGTGGACTACCAGTTATGAATTAAACACCGTCAAAGATATATAGTGGGTAATAGTCCCTTGTATAAGGTTTTAACAGGATCACCACTGCTTTTGATTCCCTAAGGGAAAGATTTTAATTGAAAACTAAGGATGCTTTATGCGGATGCGTTAAATTAGTGACAAGATTTATCGTGTCTAGGTCTTAGGATGAATGTCCCGCCTAAGTCTTAAGGAATGAATATGCCGCTTCGAGATAAGATAAAAATCATTGCACTAAAACAAACAAACCAACAATTGAAACTAGATTTAATATGGCTTACAACAGTTTTTCTATCATTTGGTTGTAGACCGCTTTTTCACTATCTTCGGATTTTTCTTCTTTGTGTGTTTATTGTGTATTGAATTTATATTTGTCTCCACTAAACCTGTGCCAGTCTCTCATGGCTGAAAAAACCCACATATCATTAGACAACATATATAGCATAGAGGTTTAGTAAACCAGTTAAATAGAGACTGTATTTAGAACTATTTATAATTCTGATAGGGAATATAGGATTATTGTGATTCACTTTTAGTAGTTTGACACCATACTTCACCGACAAACTCCTTCTTGATCGTTGCTACCACATGCTCTGTTACAATGTGTTTGTTTTAGGTTTGTTGGCTAAATAATTAATTTAAAATTGACTATCTAAATATTGACCCTACTCGATAGAATCATCACAGTTGCTAAGGATGATCCTTAGTCCATCTACCAAGGTGTTCAAATAGAGTGTGGGTTTGTCTCACATTCGATGATGATCCTTGAGAAGTCGAGTCTTCATGAAGAGATTCATGAAGTGGATCATCATGAAAAATTGATGTTTTTGGTGATTCTTCAAAACCTTGAGAAATGTTTGGAGAATGTTCTTGTTCTTATGTTGATGGAATACTTGTTGATGGAGCATCCTGGTCAATGAAAGTTGACACAGGAGAATCGGCTAAAACCACAGCTCTCGGAGCAACAACTTCTTGAATTGGAGAAACAACAATTGATGGAGGATTGAAGTATTCATCGAACATAGGTTTAAATAATCGATCCCAATCATCTGTCTTTTGGTACGAAATACAAGGTTGTTGAGAATACTGAGGGTTTAAGACGAGTC
The DNA here is from genome assembly GCA_026074375.1 of Tanacetum coccineum. NCBI lineage: Eukaryota > Viridiplantae > Streptophyta > Magnoliopsida > Asterales > Asteraceae > Tanacetum > Tanacetum coccineum. Next base: position 67,024 of record BQNB010011315.1, on the reverse strand, counting down.
CTGAAACTGGATGTTGCAGGAAGTCATAGAAGAAGCCCGAGTCCTGAACTGAATTGTTTAGAAGCCCTAGACTGCCAGCTCATCAAAATTTGCCATATGAATGTGTTTCTATTTTTTTCCGGGTTCTTTTGTTGTAGTTTTTGAACGCTTTTTTGCGGGAGCTTAACTAACGAGAAAATACCTCAATGTAAGCTTTAATGCATCTAATTTACCCAGGGATCGTCATTATCAGTGGTAGGATAAACAGAAGTGAAAACTATAAAGACATGAATGAATAATTAAATCCGGTTTCTTATCTTGCATAAGCTTCATAGATGGAGTTTGGTGTGTATATAGAAGGGTGATTTAAAGAACGGTTTTGGGTGTAACAGGCTGTATTGATTGCTTCGGCCCATAAGAATAATGGAGCTTTAGAAAATATTAGCATTGTACGAGCAGCTTCTACAAGGGTTCGGTTTCGCCTTTCGACAACGCCATTCTGCTGAGGAGTGCGGGAAACAGATGTTTGATGCGAGATGCCAACATTTTCATAAAATTCACGAAGTGTCATGATTGATCAATTTCGGTTTCATTCATCTGTTGACATTTAGGACCGAGTCGGCTTTCTAAATTAAACTGAATATTTTTTATGATTAGTTGATGGCCTCTGGAGCTTCATCTTTTGTCTCAAATCTGACCAGTAAATTGTGAGTAATTCATAAACCAATCAAATAAGATTATTTACCTTTTCCCAGATTATTACTCGATACAACGCATTGGGACACACAAATCCTTTTACAAGAGATATAGTTTCTCATATGGTTAGTTTCTTCAAGCTTTGGGTTGATGAGAGAGGATTTCTTGATTTGTTACTAATGAACATGATGCTAATCCACATATGATCTTTCGGAAATTTATGTTATTGGAAAATGACCCTACGTATCTTGTTAAGAAGTACCAAGTTTGAGATGTGATAACCGTCGTGCCTTAAGATACCAGCTCTTTGTCTTTGACGCTTTGGATAGAAGAAGACTAGAAATCGTAGATGTTTTAAGCATGTCATCAAGAGAAATTATGTACAAATTTGTGTCTCGGGATCCTGAAAGTAGATCAACACCTTCTAAATTACAAATAAATCAAGTGTTCCGAAATGCGACTTCAAGATCTGCGTCGCAAAATTGACCAAAAGAAGAAATCTAGTTATGTTCCAAGGCCCCTTTGTACGTAAGTAAACTCTTGAGTATGAAGTAAAATTTCCCCAGTGATAGCCAATAACTATAATTCTTGCAATCTGGTCAGTTCCCGAATCTCAACTGTTCCATATAAATTTACTAACAAGTCATGAGTTGAGAGTGGTGCCCTGTCATTGGTTTTATCCTCCGGAGTCCCAGATAATATGAGAACATCTAGACAACTGTGAATGACAAGAGAAAGAAGACGATGGAATGTATGTAAGCATTGGTATCCATTGAATTATTGGGTTCGAGTGGGTTGCATTCTTAGATTATACAATCTTGGCCTTTTTACTCGAACCTACATTTTTAACATTTTTGGGTTTCCTGCTGTAGACTTTAAGCTCTGGTTTTTGTGTTTCAACTGAGTGGGAAGTGGTTTTCTTAGGAGGCACTACGTTAGCTGAAGTGATCCTAGTTAAAGAGCACGAGTTACCAACTATAGTGAAAGTTCTGGCTGTTTGTTTCCACTTAAATCCTACTTTAGTAAATACATGATCCATAGGTTTCCAATTAAGAGTTAGAATTTTTATGTTCCTTAGCAAGATTTTAGAATGGATATAATTCACATTTTCTACCAAAATCATAAAGAAGACACATACATGAAAGACATCAATAACATAGAATTTCTTACAATTTGCATAAATAAGTTCAGAATTCACGTGCTAAACAATGAATGCTTACATCAAACATACAAGAATAGGTTAACTAACACAGATTTTTTTTATTAACTTTGTACACTAGGTTGGTCTTCTACTTTATTCTTCATGTTCCTACTTGGTGTTTGCGAGAATCTATCTTATTTGTATTGATCCAGTAGGCTTTGATCCATAGATTTACTAGTAGAAAACATATTCTAATCCTGTAGAAGATCAACAAATGTGTGTTTAGAATTCATGATGTTTTAGCTGACATCTACTGTTAAATGTTAATTGTGATGTGAAAAAGGTTCATCAAACCTAACTTTTTGACATGTGTTTTGGGTGTGACAAACAACCTGCTTTTAGCACTAAGTTTTATCGCATTAGGGCATGTATTTGGACCATATACATGTAACTACTTAAATTCGTTGTGGCATGCTTACAGGCAAAGTCTATACTCAGTTTATCTAAATGGTTGTATTTGCTTTAGTTGGTTCGGAACTTTTTCCCAAAGAATATCAGCTTGTTCTTGAGTGTACTTAGGTTGTCTATGTAAGCACTCCTATTTTGCAATAACCTAGAGCCAAAGGTTTTAAGTCTGCTTATTGGGCCTAGAAGATAGGTTTAGCAGGATTGGCTATTTGTGCCAACAAATAATCAACAATTTCTTTTCCTTTTAATTTTCGTAAATCGTTTTTCAATGATGTGATCACAAAAACCTTATCTTGAATTTGAGCTTTTAAATCCTCATTTTCAGCAGATTTTAAGTTCAGTTTATCAATTAAAGAGTCACACTGTTCTTTAGTACGAACACGTGGTCTGTTGTTTGTTTGGAGTCAACTGATCTTTAGAAAACATGTTTTCACTTGAGTAATTTGTTACAAGAGCTGTTTTTCGAAAGTTAATTTTGACCACACTATTTTCTGTTCTACATTTTTGGTCATCTATTTCACTTTAATCTTAATATGGAAATTATCATACTTGGGACCTTTTCTTCATTGATTTTATTATTTACTTATCAACTTACAAATGGTAGTGTCTTTTGTCTTGTAGCTGAGATTTCAAAATCATTATTTTCAAAGAATATTCTGAAATTTCAAATAGAGCATTTTGAGTATCACAAGAATTAATCTTTTTTGAACATATTTCTTGATTTAAGTTAGTATTGGACAATTCAAGAGAAGAAGTAATTACATTGTTTTTTTAGTATGTGAAGTAACTTTTCAAGAGTTCATTATGAGCATATTTGTGTTTTCAAAAGCTCAGCACAAGATTGAAACATTATCACAAGATTCATTTATCTTTCTTTACACCCCCCCCCCTTTTTCACAGATTCACCATTCTAAGACATAGGAATTAATCCAGTCAGAGAAGAACATATTGGTCATGATTTGTTTATAAGAGATCGATGTCATTTTCCAAAAGTAGTTAATTTTCTTAGTATAATTTCCAAAAACCATTGTTTGTCAACTTAGAAGACTGTTTGAATAAACAAAACAACTTCCTTTTGGTCAAAAACTGTTTGTACTTCCTCATTATTTCATTTAATGATCATTTATCAAACACAGATGAAGTTGTACTTTTAAAGATTTTAGAAAATAGATAATTTAATTGTTAAAAAATAGCTTTAAGTATGTTCAAAATCCCCCATTCACATTACTGTTACCGATGCATTCAGAGTGTTGTAAGTCCTAATGATATTCACCATCTTTTCAAACTAGGATAAAGGTGGAATTCTAGCTTTTTAAGGCTTTCATTCTACCAAGGCTCTTTCCTTAGGTATAGTTCCTTAGGAGATTCCATTTTGTCAGGTGACTGCATCGGAAGGATTCAGAGAGGAAGGTTTGACATAGAAGTACCAAAAAGCTTATTAACTAGCCGATAATTCTGTTGTAGAACAAAGCCGGTTCCAAAATCCTCAGAGATAGTTGATTTAATTTTACATAAATAAATAGAGTTTATGAGAATATTTTTTTGTTTATATTGGCCTCTTTGAAGTTATGTATCTTCATCATCAATCACAGGCATAACAACATGTTTATCAAAAATAACAATACCATCATACAAGGTTGGTTTTATCCACTGAGCTTTCTTGAGATAAAACGGATTTTTGATAACCTAGAGCTTATTTGTGAGTATTATCATAAAAAACTTGCGGTTTTGTTAACATGTGCACTGTTTGAGCAGATTAACCCACTTTAAAATGTGATATATTTAATCAAGTGCTTTTAATCTTCTTGTTCCAAAAATCAATTTATTTTCTTTTTCTTTGGATTTATTTTGATAATCAATGAATGTTTGAATAAAGATATCCTTTTCTTTGATTTGTATAGGAAAAGATTTTGCTCATGTGAGTCAACTTGTTCTTTTAGTGCAAGCTTATCTCTTTAATCATATCTCCGAGATTTGAGAATCAATCATTTTTGACACGACTACTTGTAAATTCAATATTATGACGTTGTTTAAAGTTGAGATGACTCGTTTCTTTATATCTCTCAAGCTCAGCGGTTACTGATTTATTACTTTGTTCCTTATTCGCCTTTTCCCAATTATTTACATGATTAATCATTTGTTTCGACATTTGTTCAATTACCGATAAGATCATTGAATCTTGTTGTGCCTGCAAATTAGTATCTTGTGAGATCATTTTCCTGTTGGAGTTTCTTGCAATTATTGAGAGTTCTGCAATGAATTGTATATCACTTGTTATTTATTATTCGTAACTTCCACACTGGTGTTTGTTCAAAATCCTTCATTGCATGCACACTTTGATTTTCCATATCATTAAGATAGGTTTCAGAATGAGGTACCTCTGAGATAACGTCAGAACTCATAGATTGAAAATTATTGGCCTTGAGAAACGCTTTTGAATTCGAGATATCATTCACTGTCAGATTAGTAAGTGATTCAGATCCTCATTCTAGAAAAAAAGCAGCATTGTTTGGAATGATTGTCTAAACAGCTTGACCATCTAGAAACCCTTGGATCTGCAAGAAATGCGAGTTGCTCTTCATCCAAAATTTATCCAGCTTCCTGAGCTTCAGCTAACATTGCTTTATCCTTATACCATGCTGCATTCCTTGGTCGTTTAGGCTGAGTGCATTGCCTAGCCATATGTCCTTCACCTTGAAAGTTGTGGCATTTAACAACCCTTGCCTGTCCACTTGCATTGTTTCCCCCATAACTAGTAGCATTACTCTTATAGCCAGTACCAAAATAACTTTACCCTTGTCTCCCCTGAACTTGTTCACTATGACCCTGCCATCTTGAATAGTGGCATGGTTTCTTGGATTAGAGGAAAGTTCTAAGTTGATTATTGGTTAAGGGGAACCTTGAGGAAGCTACAGATGTTAGAAAAGCCATTGACTTGTTGAGACAAGCAATTGGATCATCTCCTTGAGAGAATACAGGAACAACAAGACCTGAGTCCATAAGAGGTGACTCAGTCATAGATTGTGTAGAAACTTGAGGTGATTGATAAGCAATTTGTGGAGCAGAGGAGGTTTGATGTTCATTTAAGGAATAGGATATGGATATGATGGTGGAAGAGAGGATGAATGATTGAATGTGGTTGTGATGGATAAGGTAGATAGAGTAGTTGTTGAGTGGGATAAATTGATCCATATTGAGATAGTAGAAACTGTTGTTGAAGCTGAGGACTGTTGTATGAAGACTGATAAGTGTTGAAGTGAGGTGGTGTCATGTGATGATTAGCAACTAGTACAAGTGAATCTTGATTACATTTACGCATAAGACGGATTTCATTTGCATGGAGTTCGTGTTGTTCAAGATATGTATGAAGCTGATCAAAGTTGGTAGTATGTAAATCTTTTACAAGCTTGACATCAGTCACAAACTTACTCCATTCTAGTGGAAGACTGTTTAAAAACTGGTTATATATTGAAATTGTTCCATTTTCATTTTGTAGATGTTCATGTCATTAATTAGCTGAGTGAATCTCAAGTAATACTTATGAAGTGTTTCCCCCTTGATATGAGTAAACTTATCAAATGCATCATACAATTTACACTCTCTTTCCTGCTTTGTCAAAGAGGTACCTTGCATTAGTAATTGAACTCTCTCTCATAAATCCTTGGCAACTCTATGATGATTAACAAGTGAATAGATATCAGCTGGTAGAACTAGAAGAATGAATATTGGTTGCTTTCATTCCACAGTCAACTTAGAATTTTCTCAACTAACAGACAATCTCAGCATATTTTCTTTGTTATTGTCATCTCCATTCTCTTCAATCAGTAGCTAAATGTGTGGACCGTGGTTTTAACTGATTCAAGTATTCATTCTTATGTGCTCTCTGTTTGATGTAGATAATTCCATTCTACTTTTCCAAGAATCATACAGGTCCTTGTCCAACATGGGTGGACGATTGTCAACACCAGAGAGTATCATGTACTCAGCAAGAGTATTCTTTTATCCAAGTGGATTTATTGAATCCATTTTAATGTGATAAGATAAAAGAATGATAGTACAGTGATTGAAGGTTGGTGTGTTAAGTGAGGTTTGATTAATGTAATTGAGGTCTTTGGAATTACACAGGATTTTGACTTCTTGATAAAACCGAGAAAACATTTTTTCACAGGATTTTACAAATCAAAGAACAACTGTATAATTCGCCTATGGAAAGCGTATAGTTCACCCAAGTAAAGCGTATAAATCTCCCAATCAAATGATGTATAACTCGCCTTTAAAGTTGATGTATAAATCGCCTTGGGAAGCAATGTATAATTTACCTTAAGAAATTTAACGTATAAATCTCAAGAAATTTAACGTATAAATCGTCTTTGGAAATTAACGTATAAATCGCCTTTGGAAATTAACATATAAATCGCCTTAGCAAATTAACGTATAAATCGCCTTAGCAAATTAACGTATAAATCACCTTAGTAATGAACGTATAAATCGCCTGAAGAAGTACGTACAACTCGCCTGACCAATTACGATATAACGTCGCCTGGACCAATATATGTATAACACAGCGCTGACCAATTACGTATAACTCGCCCAATACACTTCAAAACTACTAAAAACAAATTATCTTTAAAAGACTCATTTTTGATGTTTTAATGATTTTCTTGTACTTCTAGAGACCTATCTAAGACTTTAAAACACTTAAAAACACAAACTTGAATTGTGATTTGAAACTGAAAAAATTTGTGAAATCAAGGATTCTTCAGTAACAAACCTTTTTTTAAACCAAAAAGACTCAAAAAGATGAAATTGATTTTGTTTTCAAAGATTTTCTTGTACTTCTGCATTAACATAAGATAAATAAAGAAAGAAAAGGTTTAAGCTGTTATGTTTTTTCAACCCTAAAAAGTTGGAAAACCTTTTTATAGGTTCGAACCAAGAAACACGCCTAAAAAAGAGTAGAAAAAACGCACACAAAACCTTCACAAACACCCCATGGCTCTTGATAGACCATATTGTAGAATATCTTAAACATATAACAGGATGGATTCGTTTGGAGTATTTTAGTGAGAGAAAGTGGTGGTTGGATGAACACTTAGAGAGAAGAAACCAAAGGAAAGAATTATTAGATTACCAAATGTAGAAAATGATCAACCAAACACCACTATCAATGTTGTAGAGAGGGTATAAGTGTACTCCTAGCTATGGCCGGCCATGGGCTTAGTCATGGGCTTTCCATGAGCCTTTGGCCCAGTTAGCTGACTAACTTTACATATGAATTTTTCAGTCCTTTGTACGATGAATTTTTCACTGCAGGTACTTCAAGTGTCAACAAGTCTTCTTCTCCTGCCGACAATTCTACTCAACAAGACACACAACCTACATCGAATATTCAAATTCTCCAAAGAACCAAGACAAATCTATCAAATGTTATTGTTGATGGAAATATTGATAATCAAGCAGAAGATGCACAGTTCAACAAGATGATTTATCAATCCTTCTCGTAGAAGATCGGTACGAGGAATTACTAAGCCTTCCTTACGCAATATTGATTAATTTCAAATATGCTATACCACTTCTAGTCAACCACAACGATTCTGAATACATCGATGGAAACTGATCACCCGCTAGAACAAGTTCGTGGAAATCCATCTAAGCCAGTGCAAACAAGACGACAACTTGCAACAAATCCTGAAATGTGTATGTTCGCGCTCACCGTGAACATTGCTGAACCAAAAACCATTAAGGAAGCAATGGTTGATTCTGCATGGATAGAGGCAATGCAGGAAGAGCTTCATCAGTTTATAGATTCCAAGTCTGGGAAATAGTGATTTGACAAACCCTTTTGGCAGAACGTAATCAGTCTAACGTGGTTAGAAAGAACAAAAAGGATGGAAGACCTAACTGTAATTTCGCAACAAGGCATAGACTTGTAGCTAAAGGGGAGTTATGCTCAGGAAGAGGGTATTGATTTTCGAGGAATCCATTTGCTCCATTGCTCGACTTCGGAAGTTGTTTGGATTTCATCGCCTACGATTGCACACATGTCTTTTCTAATCTACAAGAATGGACGTTAAAAACAACATTTCTTATTGGTCCATATAAAGAGGAGGTTATGTTTCACATCCAGTTTCGGGTTCGTTTGTTCATGTTCATCCAGAGAAAGCTTTATAGTCTAAGGAAGCTCTATATGGATGAACATGCTCCTAAGACATAGTATGATAAAGTCTCTCAAAATTTCCTGATGTACCAAAGGCTTTTATCTATGTTACTATATGTATGACGCTTCTACTATTCTCTGTAGATACAGAGGGAGGATATTCTTACTTGTGCAAATTTACGTCAGTGACATTATTTTTGGGGTCTGACTAAACACTAAATTTTCTATAACGATTTGAACAAATTAATGCACCAGTAAATTTAAGATGTCACTTAATAGGGAAATGAAATTCTTTTTAGGACTTTAGATCTACCAATCCCCAAAAGAGGTATCTTTATCAATTCTAGTGGCAAGTACGGCTTTAGAAATACTTAAAAAAACATGGTTATGGAAAAACATGTGATACCGTTGGTACACCAATGGCTATGAAACCTTAATTAGATGCAGACTTAAGTGGAAAACTCATAGACCAAACTGACTACCGTAGTAAAATCGGGTCACTCATGTATCTGACATCTAGTAGACCAGATATAGTGCAAGCAGTATGCTATTGTGTAAGGTATAAAGCAAGACCGACTGAAAAAACACCTCAAGTGGTTAAAAGGATCTTTCGTACTTAAGAGTTAGAGTAAGAGATACCTTTCATGATAGAGGTACTCATAAACGTTATAGATGCGACCATGCGGATGTATTGATACTCGCAATAATCACTGCTGAAGAAATTACAAATCCTTGGTGATAAGTGTAGTCAGCTGGATATGATCAAGAAGTAGGATGTTACTGCATTGTCATCAGCAGAGCTTGAGTTACGTGGCGTTATCTGCAAGTTGTGCTCAGTAATGTGTATGAGGACACAAACTTAAGGGACTATGGCTTCAATAAACAAATACTGTTGTATAGTAACTGTTAGTCAGCGCATAGCAGTCTATGCAACATGTGCAACACTCCCATACCAAGCAGACATCCATACTCAGTATCACCCCCAAAAAATGAGTGTCGCAGCTCGGAAGTATGTCAGGGGGTGTTACTTCATAACTCACATCGCTAGATACATGAGAACGACCTCTAAATGCGTCGTTGAAATAATCTAGTTGAATTTCTTTGGAAAGTGATATAACATTTGTCCCATAATTGCAATCACCATGAATAAACTTGAATGTATAGACTCCTGATGCTACTTCAAGTAAAGCCAAAGTATCTATATCACCTGAGAAAAACCATGCTTAAAATCGGTCAAATAAAGTTGGGTAGTTCTAGGTTAGTTTAAATATGAATGGTAAGTTTCAAGATGATTGTATTTGGTCCACTGTGTCACACCAGTACCATGCTTAAAATCCTAAAGAGTTGTACATAAAGAATCGCACGACAATTTTATAGTCACACCAAAAATAGACCATAATCATTATCCCAAAGATTTATAAGAATGTATGATCATATTTATATGTCACTAAAAAGTACCAATCTTATCCCCAAAGATTTATAAAAGAAATGCATGACTCAATTTAACTGTCACCAAAAAGTACCAATCTTATCCGCAAAGTTTATAAAGACATGCATGATGCACCTATTTAATGTCATACCAAAGTATCCAATCTTTTCACCAAGATTTTATGAAAGAATGCATGAACATTTAATGTCACCAAAAATGTTTCAAGTAAGTATTGCCACTTTATTTCATTGCACAATAAATATCCATGTGAGTATAAAAACAATTGATTACAATTACTCTAAGCTCATGAAAACCTCGAGAGCCAAACTATATAATCAATAAGAGATCATAATTAAGTCATATGTGGGCTCGGTAGGCCTAAACACCAATCGTAATAGACATGTTATAACGTTCGTTTGCCCCAGTGTTAGCTAATCACCCTAGAAACGGGGGTGTGTCAACCCAAAAATAGAATCTACTTTTATAACATTCTCGTTTGACAAACATGCTATACGTCGTTTTGCAACAGTGATGCTAATCATCCGAACGGGGATCACACGAATAGATTATTTCATAATATTTCGCACGCTCACCCTCCAAAGTGATTTTACAGTTCTATGAAGCTGTGACGTAGAACTTTCTTAAAATCTACTATCTATATCACAGGTTGTCCCCTCCTAAGAACTCCCGGGCCATTGTATTTATAGAATATGTACTCCCAGTTACCGTGTCCCCTTACAAGAACACCCGGCAGTACTGATGGTTATCAGTTCAATACGCTTAAGCTAATCCGTAATCATTTCAAATGTAATGTACATTTTATTCGTGACCAAAATGAAGTCAAGTAATATATCCACCGATAGCGAGCTATGTTAAAATGAGTATGTGAACCAATTTGTAATTTAACCAAGTAAAACGCATTTGATAAACAAGCATGTTCTACCACAAATTAAAGTATATGTAACAGAAGTAAAACGTAGGGCTATAGAACTCCACCTCGATGTTGAAGAACGATTGACAGATAGGCGACTAATATGGCACAAGTACACAACGGAAGACGAAGAGGATTGACGCGAGAGGTTGCAACTGAATCTTAGTGGCTAATACCCACTAGCCTTGGATAACGTATTTGGATTTCCGATGAATGGTTAGTCAACGCTGACCGTTGATAAAGATTTAGGATTTACAAGTGGTAATAGTTTGGTGGTGGTTAGAAAAAAATAAATCAAAAAGTAAGCAAAAGTTTGTAAATATTCGCGTATATATTTACATATGAAAAATGGCAAGTATATAATTTGTATCGCGAATGTATTAATGTAAAGGACAAACAAATCCAAAGATTAATGTGAAATGTATAATCACATTTGCAAGTGTTATATAATTGAAGTGTGAGCAAACTAATTAAACAAAGTTTGAACCGTTTCTAAAATCACCATTTATCTGAATAAATAAGTTCTTATGTAAACGTAATCGTACGTTTTAGGATTACAATTAAAATAGAGACGATTTTACGTAAAGCTTTTACAATAATTATTATGTTGATCTTCTAGTGACAATTATAAATATAAAATAATATTTTATAAACTTAGTTATTTCGTTTACTCGACTGGTCAGGGGGCAAAGGTGTCTCATTTGTCAAAAGTAAACGTTGAGATGTTTGTGGTTCAGATTTATTCATATAGTTATATTTTAGTATATTTTTAAAATATAACTTGTCTCTTTTGCCGGTTTACAACTTATAAAAGTTTTAGTTAAAAACAATTACTAAGTATAGACAATTTTATATAAATTTCGTCATTGACTTTTACGTTTATAAAACGATTCTATATTCGTAAAAATTCTCAACGTTCTCACCTTAATCAATGATGAGTTTGCAATTATTGTTAGCTTGTGTCAATATTTCTCAATAGCTAGTCCCGCGTGCGCTATTTATAAATAAGATTGTTTGTTGTTTCTATACTAATACTATCTAACAGCAATAAATAAAAGAAATCATATTTAATTTAACCAATTTAATATAAAGCCAAAAGTATAGAAATCGGAGTTATATAAGTTTATGATATTCCACGTGTATATATAGATATTTAGGTTGAGGATTTGTATAAATGTTATCTCACCTTTGTGTGAAAGTTCTGCGTACTACCCAGTATCTACGCAGTCCAAGTAACCGTTGTTTTCGTACAGTTCTAACCGCGTAACCCACCTTGCTATTTCTGTAAAACCAAACGCACCCTTATTGCTTTCCACTAAACCAAACGCACCCTTGTCCTGTGTTGCTAATTGCTACATCATCATCACGACCATAATTGTTGACCGCGAAACGCTCAAACGCACCCCCTGGTGTGTTCTATATGGCGACCAAAACGCACCCTCATAATCACTCGTTTTTCTGTCTCTTCCAAATCTCACACCAGAGGAAGACGGTTTATCAGCTGTAACCAATATACAGCAGCTCCCGTAATGTTTGGTTTATACATAAAACCAACATGCTTAGCCCATAAGTGCAGGGTCGTATGAAATCAAATAGCACCCTAGTGGTTGGTCTCTGGCCGATACACACAAACAAGACAACCAATAGAGTGGTTTAAAAACCACGTAAAAAACAAACACTCCTGGTTGTTTGTTGTTTTAAGCTCAAACTGCACCCTAAGAGATTATTGGGTTGACTGCTAATAATAATCGCACCCTGTGTACGACTAATATATGCGAACATCACCCTATTAAGATATAAGTTTCAACTGACTCACCATCTTTGTAAGTAGACAAACTCTGAACTAATCCTAACTCACACTAATAGCTCCTTGTTATAACAACCATAACGGTCAAGCGCACCTATCTCATAGGCTGTGTCAGCAAAGCAGCCCATAAATGCACCCCACAGTAGGTGGTTATAACTAATAATTCAACACACACCGCTTGGTGCAATAGTGAAGAACTAAAACGCACCCTCCGCTTGGTGCTTGTGATAAGAAGAGACGAACCTGAGGACGCACCCTGGGGATAATAAAAAAATAAGTCAAAAACGCGCACCACTGATGGTCGTGATTTTACTAATTGAAACACGCACCCTATGAGTGGTAAATCGGTTAAAACCGATTAACAGCAGCGCCTCGTTGTGTGCTAAGAATTCTTAACGCGAAACGCACCCTGAATCTGTGCTATTTGTGTTTAAAACCCACGCACCGATTTGAGGGTCGTGTGGAGCTTATGGTACTCGACGGTGGTGGTTTCTGAGTGTAATAAAATGTTTCAATAAGTGGCCAGCTGTAATTTATATTTTAGAAGAATTCGTTATAAGTTTGTATGAGTTTATGGTGAGGCTCAGCTAGGAAGGCTAAGTGTGAGTGAATTGAACACTTTTATCCTTTCAGGCTGCGATCATTTGTAATTTGTGTACCGAATTTGTAGGTTTTTCCGTAGTTTCGGCTGACTCCGTGCAATTTCAGAAGTGCGAAAAAGAATTGTTGTGTATAGCTCGAAAGAGAAGCATGAGAGTGTGTTGTGTGTGTTTTGTTGTGTTTGTTATAATGTACTATTATACGTGTGAAAAGCTTCTTATAATAAACTTTCGTTTTATAATGAGAAATTCTTTAAAAATAAAAATGGTCAATGTTAATTACTTGAGGGACTAAAGTGTAAATTTAGTGAAATAAACGCGGTTCGGAGACTTCACGTTGAGCGAGCTTAACGGAAGTGTTTCAGAACGTAACGAAGAACGTTGGTTGCCATTGCGTTTTCAAAATCTCATTTTTCTGATGAATTAAGACATGGAAGATATCTTACCGCTGATGTAATGATTTCAGAAAGTGTATTTTTTCTTGTAGCATTTGTGAAGAATTAGAATAGTTTGTAGTTAGCGCTCTTTGTGTGCTGACTCATACGGGATTGAGAAAATGAGTTTTAGAACTCAAGGTGTATTGACGCGTTATCAAAACAGATGTTAAATAATTAGAAGATAGAGATAGTATGATGTTATTTGTGTTTGTTTTTATAGTAAACCGCAATAATAGTGATAAATGATAAAATAAATTTTAATTATTTTTGTAGCTGAGATCGTAGCCGATTGTGTGGGAGTTGCGGCAAAGACTTTGCGTGGTCTTGTGTTTTTAGTCCCCTCTTCTTGATTGGTTGTCCAAAAGTCTGGTGTAAGAACTGTGAAAAAGTCTTCTCGATGTTATCGTTTTATACTCAATTGCGTTTGGGGGGCTCGCCGAATAACTGAAAATGTTAAAGTTTAGCGAGCTCAGTTTTGTGTATATCAAACTATGAATTATTATATATCTGATATTTCGTTGTTTCTGATATCAATAAGGAAAAAAAGAGATAACCTTTTGTACTCGAGGTGTGTAATAATAAATATTGATTTACTTAGATGATATATATGTCGTCTCGAAAAATTGTTAGCGCAGTTCGCGCGGTTAATCGTCTTTACTTATCGTTGAGCAATAATAAAACGCATATAAAAGTCAGAAAAGTACGATATTGACAAGAACTCCAGATAAAAGATCACTAAGGCGCAGTGTTATACAATCGTCATTGATCAAAAATTTCGAAAGAGGTTCTCTGGCATAGTTACAACTCGATGTCATTTCGCATCGCAGGAAAAAAACGATGTATAGAAAAGCGAGTAAGTAATTGAAATGTACTCTTTTGTCTCGAACTCGAATAACCTTAGATGCTTATGTTTACTTAAGCCTTGACCGCGAACCTAGGTTTTCAGTACTTGTACAGACAGAAATTGGGTATAGTGATGTTTGACTCCACGCAGAACCTCGAGGTGTATCTGGCTCGAGAATGAATTCTGCTTGATAGGTATTCTTCAAAAACATCGGATGTTGCTATAAGATTTTGGAAAAACGAGATAATACATGAAATATAAAACCGTATGAAGTACAAGAACCAAAACAAGGAGAAAAAAGTTTCAGAAGAATAGAAAAGTGTACATAAAAATCAGTTAAAACATTAAGAATAAGTTTTCAAAAAGATATCTTTTACGTATATGTCTCAGTTGGGAATACGATAGCAGATCTTCTACCGAGAGAACTCATATAAGAAAATATTTGTAGAGTCTAACCTGTTGTCGACACGGGGTGTAAATGAAGTGTGAATCGTATAACAGGAGTAGTCAATGTTTTACAAAAGTTATTTCATATTTTCTTTATGACTGATAATGCGTCTCATAGATATTGCAATACTCGGACACGGAACGACAAAGGAAGAGTGTGTGAGCTTCAGTGGGCTTTGTAGTCCTTAGTAGTTAGTGAGAGAAGTCTTAGACTAATCATGATGTTTTTTCAAAGAGGTTGAAAACGATGATGTTTATTCAGAATTTCTCAATGACAATCATAATCGTTTTAGAGAAATCTGCATGATGATGTGTTGAACCTCAACTCATCTTATCCCTTTCTATAAAAGATTTACAAGGAAGTAATTGTGCTATTGTGTTTACTTCTATACACATTTGTTGTCATTTTAGAAAATGAGTCAGATGTTGGTAGGGGGGGAGAGGAGGTTGTGTTCGTAAAGCTGAATTGTTTTAATTGTTGTTGCGAAGTATTTCTTCAGTCATGACTATTTTTATGTATATTCAAAGCACTTATAAAAAAAATCTTAATGAACAATCCGATGTAATGAAATAAATGAATATAAATAGAATTGTTTATTATAAGATGTGATTAGGGGATTAAGATAGCACTAATTTGTTTCATAGAATTGCTTACAATGTACAATTTAAAAAGAAAAGATTTATAAGATCGTGTGCGTAAACAATGATGACTGCTCAGATATTTGTTTATCACTTTTACAACCTAGGATAGATGCAAGTTTTTTGGTAGGTCAAACAATATATAAAATTAAGTGGGAGCATGTTCATGCTTCTCATATCTGATTCATGGCTAGAAGTATAGAAGTGATGTTTCTTAACAGAATTTATCATAAAATTTTTTAATACAGAATAGTTTAAGTATCTAGGGTTTTAATTAAATACAGAATGTTTATAATATATGGTATCGATTGTAGTATGCTTAGGATTGAATATAGATGACGTATGCATGCTGTGGTTTGGTTAGATTTGCTGTGTAAACTTGAGTAGGGTATGAGGAATTTAGAAGGTCGTGATTCATCTACGACTTGGGAAAATTGAATTTTCCGTGAAAAAATAAGATGATAAGTAAAAACGTGTATGTGATTTGTTTCTTGAGTCTATGATCAGCCAAAAGAGCTAGTACTATTCGGATCACATCCAGCCATTGAAAGTTTTTGAGGTAGGGTAGGGCATTCAATATAACCTGTCTGCCAAACTCAAAGGAGAATCAAAACATAGTGATAAATTACAGGGTCAGAATTTAGGATATGTTTGTGAGGGTGAAACCCTAACTTGAAAAGTAGCATTAAGATTAGACGCGCTTCTGAAGTAGAATTGACGTTCTATATGTGTTTGTAGTTTGAGATTTAATCCGCGAATAAATTAGTCCGCTGGAGGATCATATGTCTAAATTGTGGTTAGTATAGTAGTGATGTTAGCTGTTGTTGGTGTGCAATCAGATAGCCGAATGGGAACTAAGTTTTTGAAGTTGAAGTTGATATTTGAGGTAGTTTAGACTAACAGTAAGTATGAACTGTGAGAAGCACAACCGGTAGTTAATATACTCATAAATGACATGATGGATGAATTCTTTGGTATATAAATAATTATGAAAAGGTATTAAGTAAGTTTTTGCACGCACGCATAAAATATCGAATCACTAATAATTGTCTGTCGAATTCTGATTTAAATTGTATAAGTTGTAGTGTAAAGTTGTTAATGAGATGGGTAAGTGTTAGTGGCCAGTTGATGTCGGGGTGAACCCTATGTTAGGTTAAAACTAAACCACTTAACATCCATCATATGATGTGTATTTACATGGTACGAGGTAGCTTTTAGGAGTCCGAGGGACGCGTGTAAAGTGTTAATATTATATGTCAATTAGTTGCGTGTTGAGATGTTAGAAAGCTTTGTTTGGGCATTCAGGCGAGTTTCCATAGCCCTGTTGTTTTGTCTATATGATTTAGAGTTAGGGTGAATGTTGAAGTGTTTGATTGATGTGTTGATTATGTTTATTAATGTGTTGTCAAAGATGCTGGAATATACGTGACTATTGTTGGGTGTGTACATGGTTTTGTGATGTGAGTATTGAGTATAAATTGCGTAACTAAATCAGGCAAGGGATTTACTGCGGGTGTATGTCCATGGCATGTTTAGTGGAATGAGGTAACATGTGGCCTAACGTGCAGGAAAGGTTGTACCCGTTTAAAGTATCCATGCCTGGGATAAAGGGGTAACCACATGGAACCTGAGTTGTGTGGTACGAAGTGAGAGTCTTGTGGTCGTTGCTGGGAATTTGTGTGATTGTTGGATGTCGCATGTTAGGCTGTATGATAGAGTTCGTTTTAATTTGTCCTAGTAATGTATTTCGTAATAGTCACAGTAATTTACAGTTGGATTTGATTATCGGGTCTTAACTCCATAAGTATGACATTCCCTTCATCCAACTTTATGTTAAGTTTTAAGTACGCATCGCATTTTTAGATAATCATCTTGAGGGTGTTAAAGTTAGAAAGAGTGACTAGCAAGACCGCGGAGTCATTCTCCTAGAAATTTTATTTATGTCATTTGAATTGTTTAATACTTGGATGTTTGTTGATTTAGTGGGCTATTACTTTAAATTATGGTAATTTGCATATCGTAAATGCAAGATCCTTTATTCTTGTGTGAGATTATTGTAATGGCTCACCATGTTGTGTCTTAATTTGTTTTTCTTTTCCCTCGCTTATGTTTTACCTCTATTGTTGGCACGTGTGTTGTGCGATGATATCTCACGATTCTACGTCTCGGTCGTTTGTTGCGTAGGGTGGAGGGTGTGGAAACAATAATTCTCAGTTCTGAAAGAGTCTTTATTCCATCATATGCAAGAAGACTGTCATCATATTATCTTAAAAGACTTTCAAGAAATATTAGCACTTTGTTATGCTTTGTATCTGAAACGCTAAGATGTCTATATCAGGTAGAAATGAAGAATGAACAGTTTATTGATTCTCAGATGTGTTTAGTGTTTGTGATGTTTATCTTGACTGAAAATGCTTTAAAAGGTTTAACAACTCATCATCACAGATCTGATTAAAAGACAAAGTTCATTCGTTAGCATACCATATCCTTCTTCCACTCAACATTTCATAACGCACATATCCAACAGACTTTAACCTGATCCATTGTCAGACAACTCCAACGAATCAAAACAAAAAGAAATAATAGGATTCTCAGTAGTTTGTTCTAAGATTGTTAATTGCAGTATAGTGAGTCTTTGTAAAATGATCTTTGAACTAATTGATGCTTGATAGATGTCACAATTTATGGTGAGGAGATGGACTTCAATAATCTTTCAAAAATTAAAAGAGAGATTCAAGGCAAGCAGAAACTGCTCGCAGATTTGTTTGCTTATGTTGTGTTTTCGGTTCCAACAAAGAAGAGAAAGAATCTCAAGAAAGATGTCTCAGTTTTACGTGCTTTCATTGAGTGTCATCAAAAATTCTTCTGAAAAGAGTTTAAGCATAAACTCTTAATAGGATGTGTCATTGTATTCTAAGCACATATGCTAGATCTTGTTAATTTTTAAAAATAAAAAGAAAAGAACATGTCTAACGCCGAAGCATAAATAAAGAATCTCAGGTTTTGGTTATTTGTATTTCTTCCAAGTCAAATAGAACTAAAAAGCTCTTCACAAAGAACGGAATCAAATCATTCATAGATCTGTGGTTGAAATTAGTTTCATTGAACTCAGTGAGATATTCGAAACCCACAAGACAAGAAAAACTGAA
This sequence comes from Tanacetum coccineum, assembly GCA_026074375.1. Classification (NCBI taxonomy): domain Eukaryota; kingdom Viridiplantae; phylum Streptophyta; class Magnoliopsida; order Asterales; family Asteraceae; genus Tanacetum; species Tanacetum coccineum. The sequence continues at coordinate 48,301 of BQNB010011315.1, read as the reverse complement.
GTGTGATCTATATCTTTCTTCTAAGTTTCGATTAACAAAACAAAACAAGGAAAAAAAATACTCGTAAAGAGAACTTAAGTGGAAGGTCATATAAAATCTTGGATTTCATGTGTTTAGGTTTGTTTGTGTTGATATATGCAAAGTAATGAGGTTGTTTTTTGTTGTCGTTCTTGTTAATGAGATTAACTAGAATAATGTCTGTTGTGTTGTGTCATGTGTGTGCATATGTGGTGAGTTGATGTGCTAAAGATAAAAAAAGAGACGCAAGTATGAAGTTTAGGGTAGATGGGAAGGTAAAAAGTTTTTTTATGCTTGTATGTGTATGTGGTGTAGAGGCTTATAATGATAGTACGTTAGGAGTTGTGAGATAAAGTGAGTGCATTTTATAATGCTACTGATAATAGGGTTTAGATTGGTTTAAGTGGGTTTTGGGCTGAGAACATTGGTCAGTTACGATGGGGCACTACTAATACATTTTTCTGTTCTTACAGAAGATTAAAATATCCATCAATTAGGCTTGACATGGTTTTGTTTGAGAGATAAGAAATCAATGTGGCCTGACTGATATCATTTTGTGCCTAAAAAGACAAGATATTGAGATGATGTGAAGATTGCATAGGCCATAATGTTTCTTAGGGTAAAAATGGGCTACGTCATTTGTTCATTTTGTTGTCTGGGTAAGAGAGTATTTTGTGAAAATATGAGTGTTTGTTGAGCTCAATTTTTGTAGCTTAACGTTTCGGGTATAGGTGCTTTACGTTGTGTGTTTAAGATTAATCCCGTATACGTGTGTTTTTAGAGAAATTTGTGGGGTGATGTTCGAATAGAATTTGTGAATGTCAATCGCAGGTTGAGAGCTGTAATTTATGTGGTTTGGAAATAATTGGTTGGGTTATGTGTTTTTGTAATGTGGATGGGTATTCGAGGGGCTAGGTAGCATTGTGGTGTTGATGTTTGGTTGGTGTGTTGTTGCTTGGATTCGTTTTTGTTTCTTTTGTTTTCTGTTGGTTTTTTGTGTGGGTCGTTGGGTTGTGTTTTGGGCGATTGTGAATTAGTTGTTGTATGCGTGTGTTTAGGCGTTATTGGTGTGTTGTGTTTGGACTTGTTCTGTTCTGTTTTTTTTTTGATTTGGTGGTTTTATTTTGTTGTGTGTTGTTTTGGCACTGTTTGATTTTTCATTTTGTGTTTTGCCTGTGTTGTTGTTATTGGGGTTAACTATTGCAAACAAGATGCTTTATTTATATTTATTAGTTGACAAATATATAGATAAAAAAAAGGAAAACAAAAAAAAAAATATTAACAGGACACATAATATATAAAATAAAATGAAAAAAAAAATAAAAAAGAATAAAAATAAAGAATAAAGAAAGATAAAAAAACGCAAAAATAGAAAATAAAAAAATAATAATAAAAAATATAATAAAAAAAAGAAAAGAATAAAAAAAAAAAAACAAAATAAGTGATTGAAAGAAAAAACAACAAGAAAAGAAGAAAAATGAAAAAAGGATAAGGGAAAAAAAAAAAATGAATAAAAAGGAGAGGAGAAAAAAGAAAAATTAAAAATAAAAAAAATAAAAAATTAAAAAAAAAACTAATAGATATACAAATAAATAAAAAAAAAAAATGAAAAATAACAAATGAAACTTTCAAAGATAATAATATCTTCTCTTTAAAGAAAAGACATGAAAGAAATTGCAACAAAATTTCAAGAATAGGAACTTAAAAGTTAAATCATAAGAGGGATGGCTTATCAAAAATATTCAAATATCCTAAAGAGAAACCGTTGGAAAAAATAAGAATCCCAAAAAGTGCATCCTTTTTTGGAATTATAGATGTCGTTTTCTTATTCTCACCCTACTTCTTTGGTATAGAAGAGAATTTAACTACTTTCAGGGATGGATTTGTTTGTCGTGCTAAAAGAGGTGCTATCTCGAGTGTCCATTATCGGTATATTGTAGGCTATGAAAGTAGTAATGTTGAGGAAGTAAGGATATGGTAATGAAAATGAGTGGAAGCACAGAGGTGGTTTGCGTTTGTTGGCTAATCCTGCCACCACACAAATGACAAACAAATCTGGTACGTTCATTCCAGGTCTAGAGTGTTCTCTGCACAAGAAATGTTTAAAACCCAAACAACTAGAGGATAGAGAAAAACAGTTCTTTTTTTGAAAGAAAATTCTTACTGATTACTATCGGATCTGAGTGGAAATAAACAAGGAAAGTAGCTTGTTTCAAGCGAAGTTTTCTTTAAAAGTTGAACAAACAAAAAATTGGTAAAGGAACAATTAAGACAGAATACTATGTGGTGACAAAACTCAGGGTTTCTAGGATAAAGACGGAGACTATATGATGGGGGGGAGATTAAAGGGACTTCTCAAATCCGGGGGTATTGTTTTGGGGTATTTGACCTGAAGTTGATTATTACGTTTACTTAGAAGGTAAAAAAGGAATTGATGCAAAGAGTATCTCATTTGAAGTGTTGCGGAATAATCTAAGTAAAAAGATTTCAACGAAGAGAAAAGAAGGAAAAATAAAAAAGAAAGAAAAGACACGTGAATTGACTTGAGATGATGATGGAACAGACTAGAAAAATTGGAATCAGAAGGGGAGAATGCAGCAAGTACAGGGATATGCTCTCAAAGAGAGAATACATTACGCAAAAGGAATTGAATGATAAAGAAGACAGAGAAGAAGTGTTTGTTGTCTGAAACCATTGTAATCGACTACTTCATACACTCCTTAGCGAGTCTCCAATCCCAGATAGACTTAAACAGAATGAACTTGGCTTCTCGTAGTTTTTGGATTCACCTGGGAAATTTTTTTCATCTATACATTAGGTGAAGTTGAAGAATGTTGAATTTTTGCACCAAGGGGGTTCTTTTCAACATCGCGTTATATAATAAATTCAGAAAAAAATAATAGAAAAAGACAACTATATATTGCAGAAAATCTTAATGAAGAAATTAGCCGATGGTTGTCTTCAAGGTGTTTGAGAATCTGCTTCAGCTGTTCATGACTATGCAAATTCTATAATGGATTCCGATGATCAAAAGATAAACCTTTTCCTGTTACCGAATACACTCTGCATTGCGGCTATCTGCTCATAATGTTTCCATACTTTCTTAATCCACCATTAATGGATTCTATTGGAAGCCATTGCTGAGAGAGTTTGTTGAAAGACGAGGCATTGATAGCAGTATATTAATGATGAAGGACGATGTAGACGAACTGAATCACGGACATGATACATGTAAGTGAATCGCATTCAAAGTCGCCGAACAATGTGCAAGAGATTCTCCATGCTACAAAGCTACAACATAACCGAGGTAAAAAGTTCTAATAACTGAGATTGTCTTTTACGAAAATATTAACCTGGCGAAAAATTCAAAAAATGCTTTGAGATGTTCTCGAGAAAACAAATCAACTGGTATCATAAAAAGCTTACAATAGGGAAACGATTTTGTTTATGAAGATAAGGAAATGAAGCGTATAAGGAAAGGAAGTTCGTGGATTTTTATTAAAAGAAAGTAAAACTAGAATAATACTTTACATTGAAAAATCGATTTGAACAGAAAAGAAAAAGATTGGAGTGTTGCAAGTTCAGCCGAGTTAAAAATCAAAAGTGTACGCATTCAAGAGCTTTACTATACATGATTTTGAACTATATGTTTACTAAATAATTCTTCTTGATGCTTTTTTAACTTGATTGTGATTCTTTGTTTGTTGATTTTGGCCATTTGATCATTGAGGCATAAATCTTCTCTAGCGGGCGCAACGAAGACGAATGGGGGGAGGGTGTTGCCACAAGTGGGGGCAGGGGGTGCCCGCCTTGGGGGTGTAGTTGGATTGTGGGTGGTGGGTGGGTGTGATTGTGGTGTGGGGGTTGTGTTGTGGGAGATGGGTCTATTGTGTAATGCTCAGTGTATCTGGTCGGTTTCCGGGTGATAGGGGTGTGGTGGGTAGTGTGTTTCAAGGACTTATCTTTTAATTTTTACAAACTTTTGTTATCCTTAAAGTTGCGATATTCTTTGTTTGTTTTTTTTGCCGTTTTTTTTGTTTGTTTTCATCAAGTTTGGAATGATGTTATTATACAGTATTTTTCCTTTTCTGGTTTGAAGCCTTTAAGTTGCATTTTTCCTTGATTTTTGTTACACTTGATCTTGCGAAACTGATCTTCTTTTTACTTGTTCAAGATTTTTTATTGTTATGCTTTTTCATTATAAACCCGAAACCCTTTCCTTTATGCGTATTGCAATTTCTGATTCTTTTAACAAATTGTTTCCTTTGTAAGCTGTTTTATGATACCATTTTTGTTTTTTTCTGCAAACATTCTCAGACTAAGCTATTTTTGTTTAGTTTTACGTTAATATTTTCGTAGAAGAAAAACATCTCGTTAAGATTAGAAATTTTGTAACCTTCAGGGTATAATGTTGTCCTCAAGATTGTCATGAGAAAGCTCTTAGCAACATTTGTTAGATCGATTCTCTTTGAAGCATCCTTTACTTGATACATTCCCTTATGCGTTTACACGTTCTTTCTTTTATTTGCTATCATGCAACTCTTTACATTACAATCCTTTTCAAGCAATGGCCCGAGTTCAATAGAATCCATTAGGTGATTAGATATATTTATGGAATACAATATTGAGCATCCTGAGAAGTAAGTAGTTCGGTAAAGAAATGGTTTGTCTTGTTTTTGTGAATCATCGGAGGAATGCCTAAGAGATTTAGAGACAAATAGTCAATGAAAAATGCTTGAAGCTGATCTCTTTCAACACTTGAAGACTTAACCCAATGGTATTTCTTCATTAAATCTTTTATTCTGCATTATAAGTTGCTTTTCTAATTTTTCCCATGTTCGATGAAGACCTTGGTGCAAAAATATTCAACATCGTTCCACCAAATGATGATGAGTAAATAATTCTCACGGTGAAATACACTCGAGAAGCAACGCATTGGTTAAAAATGGTCTTCTTTGGAGGAGCAAACTCCTCAAGGAGGTATGACGCTCAGTACGCGAGAAATTGTATTGTCAGACAGCTTTTCTTCGAATTGTTTTGCTCTTCTTTGAGCAAATTCCCTGTTTTGTGCATTCTCCTTTTGAGATCCATTTTTTTCTAGTTTCAGCTTCTCATGTTCAATCACGTCGTTTAGACTTTTTTTCTTCTTTCGTTGAAATCTACTTTCTTTTTCCGTCTATCAATTTCTTCATGAGATACTCTTGCATCAATTCCTTTTTTTATACCTTCTAAGTAACGAATAATCAGATCCCTGAAACCCTGAGTGTTCACCACATAGTTTTTTCCTTGTAGAAACTCTTGAAATGCTCTTTCTTGGTTTTCACAATCCGAAGTATCAGTTAAGAATTTCTTAAACTGTTTCTCGAGTGTTGTTAATACAGTTTGCTTGCGAATTACACTCATGAACTTCTTTTGTTGGCAAGTTGTAACTCGAGATAATCCATAGGACATACGAAAAATCCTTCGCGGAAAAAGAGTTAAATTCCTTTTCAAAAGAGTAGGTGAAAATTCGCTTATAGTCCAAAAAGTTTGAGACTATTGGATTTGATTTGTTTCAATAGTTCCTCCTTTAGGTATTGAATATTTTTGTTGCATTCCTCTTTGATTTCTTTTAGTCTTTCTTGAAATTGTTGCAATTCTTTCATGTCTTTTCTCAAAGATGAAGATATTATATCTTGAAGTTTCATTTTTCTGATTTTATCTCTATTGATGTGCCACAATGTATATTTCAAAAAAAATGATCACAAAAATTATTTCAACACAATTAAGATCCAACCACGAACCCAAATATCGTAGATACCCAAAAATTTAAATCTACTTATCGGATTATCTTTTTAGCCACAAGATAAACCGTACCACAAACGTTATGCTAAAAAATTAGATCAAACAAATACTCAATATTTTCACAAAATACGTCTCTTCCCAAAAAAAATGAAACAAATGACGTAGCCCATTTTTACCTAAGAAACCATTTGGCCTACTATTTCATTATCACAATACTTGTTTTGGTACAAAATGATATCAGGACTCACTTGATTTAAATCTACTAAAACAAAACATTGAAAGCCTAATTGAGATATTTAAAAATTCGGTAAGGAATGTAAAATATATGTAGGCCAATCGAACACTGTTCAGCCCAAAACCCAACTTAACCAACTAACCCTATTTCAGTGAGAGTATAAAATGCCACTCTTTATCTCAAAACCCTAACAATCAGTTTATAAGTCTCATTACAACATACACACCTTTTAACTTCCCAAACCCTCCTAAATATATACTTGCGTCTCTCCTTTTTTTTTCTTTTAGAAGAATGTATACAACTCTCAATATGCAACCACTCACTCAACGAATTATTCTTGTAGTTAATTCTTAACCACGAAAAAGCAAAACCTATTAAAAAGCAACTCTTTCTTTGGTGTGGGGTCAAAAATCAAATACAAATCACAATATGCTAAACATAATGATTTTTTATATGACGCCAGTATTAGTAGTTTCTCTTTATAGTTATGTGTTTTCACCTAGTGTTGTATGTGTGGTTAGATGCGAAAAAACGGATTAGAAGGTTTATGAGGATATTTGAACACTTTCAGTTTGTTGTTAGCTTCTATTATCTTAAGTCTACCGCTATCGTGGAGTTTATCGGCCGAATATGCAACCACTGGATGTTTTAACTCTTTCCACTGTTTTCTATGATGGGGTTTGATTTCCGTTTTGTGAAGAGCACTTTTTTGTTCTGTTTGACGTGGGTTGGATTGTTTTTTTGTATGTACATTGTCATTATTTACTATTTCTACTGTTATGAGGGTGTGAGGGGTGGCTGGGCGGGAGGCGGGTGAGAGGTGGAAGGCGGGCGGCGGGGTACGGTGTGGTTTTTTTTTTTAATTTTATTAATACATAGTTGATATCTATTTACAATGGAAGTGCGTTAAGAATATGAAATATTTGAGGAAACATAAATGAAATCTCATGTCTCAAGAGTTTATTGCATTACACTCTTTATTAATGATCTTGTGGATGAAACTATGATGCACGAAACTGAGGATCTTTCTTGGATTTTCTTTGTCTGGGCCGAAACAAAATTAAAATAAATTAGGCGGAACAGCTGATTTTTTCTTGATCTCTCTTTTTAATTTTGAAAATTTATTTGAAAGCAAATCCTCCAAAAAATTGTTGGTTCCCTGTGATGATATTGTAGTCTCATATATCTTTAAAGAGTCTCTTTATAAATCTTACAACATGAAAACTGTGGTTCGATTTATTTTTTTAGTGTTTTGATTCGGTTGGAGTTGTAGACAATGGGATTAGGTTTAGATGTTTGATTTCGTTTTGTATGAATTTTGGTAGAGGATATGGTATGCATGTGAATTTGTTTTTATTCAGATCTGTGATGATGAGTGTTAAAATACTTTTAAGATTGTTGAGCATTAAAATCAAACACAAGGATGCAAATCTGAGATTCAGATAATGTCGTCTTTTTCTTTTCTCTTTTGAAGTTAGGTTTCGTAACAGTCAATGCTATATTTCTTGAAAGTTTTAAGATTATATGATGTGAGTTTGCATATGATGATAAAGATCTTTCAGATCTGAGAATTGTGTCACACCCTCCACCCTAGGCAAGAAAAGAGAAAAAAAAAAAACACGAGACGTTATTAGCATATGCGATATCATACGCAAACACAACACTGGGCCCTTGTCTGTCAAACAATAGAGAAAAACTAAAATGGAATAGATAACAAATAAGACACAATCTGTGTCATGATAAATATCTAAAACACAAGACTACTTAAGGTCGTCTAGGCATTTAACGAGTAGGCAAAATTTGACATTAATTTAAAGTCGACACCTAAATCAATCAAACAAGATCCAAGTATTAAACAATTGTCAATAATGAATAATAAAAATTTTCGCAGGAGAATGAATGATCTCGCGGTATTGCTAGACACTCAGAGATAGTAATCTTTTCACCCCCTCGAGATTGATTATCTAAAAAATGATGCTTTTGAAAACGTTTTAAAACATGAAGTTGCGTGAGAGTCATTAGGTTTAAGACCACGATAATCAAAATCCAACTGTAAATTACTGTTTTGTGGGACAATTAAGAAAACATACAGGACAATATAAATGAACTATCATCGGGCTAACATGCCAAATCCAATCAATCATACACAAATTTCCTGCTTAGTTTTTTTAGCATACGACCACAAGACGTTCTACATATTAGTACCATGGTCCATGTGGGTACCCCTTTAGCCCCAGGCCAATGGGATACTTTTTAAAAGTAACCTTTCCATGGCTCGTAGTTAGGCCACGAGTTACCACTCCATTAAACAGCCATGGATTCCCGCACGGGGTGTAATCGCTGCCTGATTTAGTTCGGCAATTTTCAATAGTTCACATCACAAACATGTAGCACACAACTACAATAGTCAAGTATAGTCCTGATCTCTTTGACAAAACACATTATTACAGTTAATCAAAATATTTTCAAACCACTTGCATCATTTTCACCCAATAAATCATAAGAAAAAAGGGGCTACATGAAACTGGCCTGAATGCTCAACATTGCTTCTAATCTCAACACGAGCTTTATACATCAAATATAATAAACACGGTTACACTTGGCGAGCCAAGCTAAAAGCTTCTAGTCAAGATGTAATTCACATATGATTGGGTGTCTAAGGGTTTTTTAACCATCATGGGGTCACCCGAACATCATGCCACAATCCTTTACCATCTCATAACAATTACACTAGGCTACTTATAAGATTAAGAATCAGATTATTGCAGAATTATAGTGTCGTTTTCTGTGCTCAAACCTTATTAATGACCTTAATAATTTATACCAAAAATCACACATGTTCTTTTATGAGTATATTTACTACCTTGTGATTCTCATGTTATTTACTTACATGTGTAACTACCTTCAAATTAATATCAAACCTTCAAAACTGTACTAATTCAGGATCTGATTGCACACCAAAATGTATCACCCTAACTACCATTTAGACATGCTTTTCAGAGGCTAATTTTCACAGGATTTTCAATAGACATATGAACTTAATTCCTGTAGAGGTTTATCTTAATTCTATTTTATGTTTGGGTTTCACCCTCAAAACATAACATAATTATGTCCCGTATTTTACTGTTTTGAGCCATTTGTTGCAGAGGTTGATTTGAAATGGCCTTGCCCTAACCTTAAAAACTTTCAAGGCTGGATTTTCTGGAAAGTAGACTCTTTTGGCTTATTCATAGACTCAAGAAACATATCAATACACGTTTTTATCATTTAGATATCAGTCGTTGAACACGACCTAAAATTCTGCTCAACCCTAAATCAAGGCTCATTTAACGCAAATCTAACTCAAACCACAAGGCAATGATATACGCATCTAATTCAAGATCCTAAGCATACTACATCATCAATATATCATAAACATTGTCTGTATTTTAATTAGGAGAGAGACCTCCTCTAGATCTTAACATGTGCTATTAAAAAATTTTATGAAAATTCTGTGGAGAAAACTTTTATACTTGTGGCATGAAGTAATTATATGGAAGCCTATGATCATTTGACTCCCCCTTAAATTTCTAGTATTGTTTGACACCAAAAAAAATTGATATCAACGTTGTTAAAAATTGACTATACAATGAGAGTTGAGATTGTTGAGCACACGCAATCTTTGGGTGTGTGTGTGTGTGTAAATTGGGTCTGGAGGATGCTTGCTTGTCGTTGCTTTCCCATTGAAGAATTCGTTGGAAAAATTGTGCTCAACCACCTGAATCATCTTATAATAAACATTTATTTAATTGTCATTGATTATTATGGAAGGTTAGTTATTAAGATTTTTTATATAATGTAGTGTTGGAATACTAGAAATTGTCATGTGATGATATATCCAACAAATTTAAGTGTTTTTCGAAAAGCTCTCCCCATCCAACATTGAATCATTTAAAAAATGACACCGATTGTAAAGAATTGTCTTGATAGAAATCTTTATGAGGGAATGGGAGAAGTTGATTTTGAAGACCAACATTTTTAAAAGATTGTGAATTGTCATTGAGAAGACAATTCTCATGTGAAAAATTATGTTTCAACATTTTGAAGAAAGAAAACAATAATGGTTGTAGGAACGACTTCTCTTCTAGACGTGAAAAGGAATAAGCGCAACATTTAAGCGTAGCACTCTCCTTTGTCGTTCGTTGTCCGAGTTTGAAATCTGAGAGCAATACGAAGTCATAAAGAAAATTAGAAATATCATGTTAGTGAATACATTTTAAACTCCTGTATCGAACTTCATTTGAATACGCCCGTGTCGATGTTAATCAATATTGTTCTAGTAGTAAATGGATAGTCTGATTCCCAAGAGACATATAATCGAATGAAGACGCCCCCTAGATTTCTTTTTGGAAATTTTTGATTTTTTGATTTTGTATTTTCTTTTTGAAATTTTATATTTTTGTATTTGGTTTTATAGGTTTTATATTTTTGTATTTTTTTTTCTCAAAAATATTTACAAGTCGATGTTTGAAGAATATATCAAGTAGATTCATTTGCCAGAACCTCCAGTTTTGCTGGAGTCAAACATCTCATACCAATTCGTCTGACAAGATACTGAAACCTATCTTCGGGTAAGGCTTTAGTAAACATATCAGCTAATTGGTATTCAGTTCTGACAAAAGTACATTTCAATTATACCGTTTTTAACATGTTCCTTGATGAAATGATATCGAGTATGTAACATCCGAGAATTTTCGAAAATTTTGAATGACGATTTTACCCTTTGACTTTTAGGGTCTGACTTGACTTTTGACTTTTGGTTTTTATTGTCAAAATAAAAAGCGATTATACGCGTAGAAACTGGTAAAATTTTCGAAATCATATCTTCAATAATAAATACATATTTATTATTACACGCTCGAGTACAATAGTTATTTTTTTTACTTATTGATTCGAAAATCGAAAAAAGATATTATAATAATTCATAGTGATTTATCAAAAAACGGGACAGGATAAATTACATTTTCATTATTAGGTACCCTTAAAGCAGATTTGATTGTAAAACGATATTTCAGACAATTTTTTAGTTTTACCCGAGACTTGAAAACAAGCAGAAGAGGGCTAAAACAGCCTCGCAAAGTTTTGAAAACTGCACACAACGGGTACCGACACACAAAAAAATAATTAAATTTATTTTTAATTATCATATTTATTAATAAAATATTAAATAAAACTCATTTAATATTTTAATTATTTAAGTGTGTTGATAACGCGAAATTCGAGTTTATAAACTCTTTTTTATTTTACGTGAAGTCACAAAAATAAATAACAAATATTTATTTTTAAATGTTATAAAAATATTTATGAAATATTATCAAGTACATTACTATTTTTAAAGAAAAATGATTTGAAAACGCAATGGCACAAGTTTCGTATTTTGCAACATCCGTTAAGTCGCTCAATTACGAGTCTCCGAACAGTTAACTTTAAAACTAAAGTTACACTTTTAGCCCTCAAGTTGAATTAACAACTTGCAAATTTTTTTTAATAAGTTTTATTATAAAATAGATAGTTTATAAGACTTTTTCATATAATTTCTTCCCTATAAAACACACACACAGCTCACAATATCTCTTGCATCTCTCTCTTCTCCGCCCATATTTTTACGGCTGCCTCGCGCTCCGAGCGAACGCGCCACCCTCGGCCAACAGTTCGGCCACCACCACGCCGCGCCGCCGGAAAACTGATCCCCACCTCCCCACTCGCTGTCCACGCGCACCTCTCACAAGTCACCTACCACACACTCACCGGTACTCCGCTGCCACACCACCGAAACCTACCTCACCGTCATCATATTCACCACGACCCTCAAAGGCGTGCGTGGGTTTAAAGAATAGCACCATGAGGTGTGCGTTCGGGGTTAGAGAATAGCACCTACAAGGTGATGTTGAGATGGTTTGGACAGAACCACATAGGGTGCGGTTCGGTTTTGTTATAATACGATCCCCAAGGGTGCGTTGCTGTATTATTATTAACCACCAAGGGTGCGTCTGGTATCGTCTTCATAAAGCGAACATACAGGGTGCGTTTGATCTTTCATTAAGCACCACGGGTTGTGTAGGTTGTTATAACAACTTAGGGGTGATTTTGGCTGTTGTTGACAGCCGTTAGGGTGCGCTTGGTTAGGTTGTGAGATAACATGGTTAGGGTGCGTTCGGAGTTCGAGTTTGCTCACACAAAGAGGTTGGCGTCAGGGGTTGATGTTGTACTAAAGGGTGCGGCTCGAGTTTTTGTACCCAAGGGTTTGCGTTTGGCAGTCAAACCACACGCACAAAGGGTGCGTTTGGCAGCCAACACCACCACTAAGGGTGTTGTTGTTTTAATGTGGTTTCAAACCACATGGTGCGTTTGGGTCTCGACTCACGCCACCACTAGGGTGCGTGTGATTTCTTAATCACCGCACATAGGGGTGATTATGCGTCTTGTGGTGTTTAGTATAAACAACTTGGGTGCGTTTGGGATAATAGGCGAAAAACGATAAGGTGTGTGTTTGGATTAGCTGAGAAACAAAATGATTAGGGTGCGTTTGGTTGCTTAAAAAAGTCACACCAGGGGTGCGTTGGTTTGGGAGTCAAACAGATTAGGGTCTTTTGCGTGTTTGTGGTTACATGAAACTGACAAGGGTTGCGTCTTGGTTTAGTGGTAAAGCAATAAGGTGTGCGTTTGGATTTTACAGAATAGCAAAGGGGTACGTTTTGGTGTGATGTAGAAAACGTATATTGATCATCAATTTCTCATGGGGTGCGTTTGGGGTAGCAGAATTACACAAAGGGTGAGATTGGTTTATACAAATCAACTAATAATTAACAATGGGGCTTATACAATTATAAACCGGATATATATTGTGTGGTTTAAATTGCGGCGTGATCAATAATTATGAGATGTTTATTATTTGGTATTAGTTTAGATATGATACAAATAACATATTTATTTGAAAACACGCGGGTGCTTGAAAATATTGACAGAGCTAATATTGCAACACATATTTGATTAAGGGAGATGCGTTGAAGATTTTTACGAACTATAGGAATCGTTTTTATAAACGGGGAAATGTCATGACTGAAATTTATATAATATTTTCTATATATATTAGTATTGTTTTACTAAAACTTTTATTATTTTAAACCCGGTTGGTAAAGAGACGAAGTTTATATTTTAAAAATATACCGTAAATATATCTATATGCTAAATCTGACCACAAACGAACAACTTTAGACTTTTACAATGAGACAACGAATTTTAGTGCATACCTGTCGAACTCGGAAACGGAAATATAAGGTTTTATAAAATATTATTTTATATTTTATAATTGTCGGTTAGAAGATAACATAATAATTATTGTAGAATCTTTACAAAAATCGTTTAATTTAATTGGTAATCTGAAAACGTACGATTACGTTTACGGATAAGAACTTTTTTTTCTAGAAATAGTGTGGTGATTTTAGAAACGGATCAAACTATTTGGTTTAATTAGTTGATTCACACTTATTATATAACACTTGCAAAGTATTTCATTTCACAGATTAATCTTTGGAATTGTTTGTCTTATTATATAATTCAAAGCTGTTACAGAATAGATATGTGTTCTAATTTTCATATTGTAAAATATACAGGGATATATTACATACGTTGCGTTACTTTTGATTTATTTTATTTTAACAACCACCAAACTATTACCTCTTGGAAATCTAATGTCTTTATCAAGTGTGACGTTGGACGGTATCCATTCATCGGGAAATTCCCAAATACTCGTTATATACAAGGACTGTGGGTATTAGCCGATAAGATTGTTTTGCAAACCGCTCGGTCATCCGCTTCGTTAGTCGTTGTGTTGTGCATATTAGATGCCTATCTGTCATCGTCTTCAAGACATCGAGGTGAGCATTATGCCCTAACGTTTTACTTGTTTACATATAGATTTTTGGGGTGAGAACATTGCTTGTTTACAATGCGTTTAGTGTTTAATTACTGAATTGGTTCACTCAATACTCATTTCATAGCTCGCTATGGGATATATTACAGATTGTCTTCATTTGGTTGGTCATATACGGAATTATATGTACTTTACATTTGAATGATTACTAGGAATCATTTAGCTTAAGCGGATTGAATCTGATAACAATACAGTACTTGACCGGGTTGTTCTGGTAGGGTGACACACAGGTAACGGGAATTTAAGTATCCATATTCTATTTAAAATAAAGGCACCGGGTGTGTCTTGGTGGTGGGGACCCTGATGCGGGTATATATATAAGTCTACGTCACAAGATTCTATTGAACGTGTAGTAGCACTTGGAGGTGTAGTTGATCGGGCGAATATTATGAAATAGATCTGTTCGGTGTGTGAATCCCCGTTCGGGTGATTTGCTTTCTCTGGGCTGCAAAACGGGAACGAACGTTATTGCATGTTGTCTACGTGAATGTTATGTAAAAATAGTCTATTTGGGATTGACAAGCCACGCCGTACGGGTAGTTGATTAGCTATCACTGGGCAATACGTACGTTAATAACAAGTCGGATTACGATTGGTTAGGCCTACCGAGCCCTCACAATAGCTTACATATGTCTCTTATTGATATTATTAGTGGCATCGGTTTCATGAGCTTTTAGAGTAATTGTAATCATGTGTTTTATGACTCACAGTGGATATGTTATTGTGCTTGAATAATGTCAGGCTTATAGACATAGTTGAAACATTTATGGTTTGACAATAAAGTTGGTAATGCTATTCTTTATAAATCTTTGGAAAGATTGGTCTTTTGGTGAAATTAAATGGTCATGCATTCTTTATCATCTTTGGGATGAAGTTTGGTACTTTTGGTGACATTAAATTGGTCATGCATTATTTATAAATCTTTGGGATAAGATTGGTACGTAGTGGACTTAAAATGATCTTGCAGATTCTTTATAAAGCTTTGGGGTTACGATTGGTAGTTTTTTGGTGACATAAAATGTGTCGTGCATTCTTTATAAATCTTTAGGATTTTTACATGGTACTGTGATGACACGGTGGACAAATACATTCATTTGAAACTTACATTCATATTTAAACTAACCTATGAAATCACCAACTTTATGTTGACCGTTTTAAGCATGTTTTTCACAGAGTGTATATAGTATCTTGGCTTACTTGGAAGTGCATTGGATGTCTATACTTTCAAATGTTTTTCGATGGTGAACTGCAATATGCGGACAAATGTTTATATCAGTATTTCAAGGAAATCATCGAAGATTAGATTTTCATCGGCGCATGTGAGAGGTCGTTCTCCTTGTTACTCTAGCCGTTCAGCTTGTGTTTGTAGGAAAGGTTGTACTCTCACCCATTACTGGGGGACATATTCCGCTGCGACTGACGCATTTTTTGGGGGTGTGTTACAGAGTGTGGAAGTGTTGGTATGGGGTGTTGCACTGGGTTGCATGAGATTGCTATGGCTGACCTAAGGTAGCAATTACACAGTATTTTGTTGTAGTTGAAGACAATAGTCCTTAAGTTGTGTCCATTCTTTCCACATTACTTGAGCACAACTTGAAGATAACGCACGTTACTCAAGCTCTGCTGATGAATTGCAGTACAGTTACTTCTTGTCATCCAGCTGAATAACTTACACCTAGGAATTGTAATTCCTTCAGAAGTGATTTAGCGGATCAAATTATCCGGCATGGTCGGCATTGAAAACGTTTAAATAATTAGTTCAATTCAGAATGGTATCGCTTAATATCTTCTTAAAGTATCGAAAGATCCTTTTTACCTCTTTGAGGTGTTTTTCTGTCGGTATTGCTTGATTACACTTACCAATAGCATACTGCTTGCTATATATATGGATCTACTTAGATGTCAGATTACATGAGTGACCGAGTTTTTCAACGGTTAGTAGGTCAGTTTGGTCTATGAGTTTTCCAAGCAGTTAAGTCTGCATTAATTAAGGTTTCATAAGCATGTGGTGTACAATCGGTTTCACATTTTTCAATACCATGTTTTTTTAAGTATTTCTAAAGCGTACTTGGTCTGGTTGATAAAGATACCTTTTGGGGATTGGTGGATCTAAAGTCCTAAAAAGAATTTCATTTCCCCTAATTAAGGACATTCTTAAATTTACGGTGGCATTAATTTTTCAAATATCGTTTAGAAATATTTCTAGTGTTTGTAGGACCCCAAAGTATAATGTTCATCGAACGTGTTAATTTGACACAAGTAGAATATCCTCACATCGTAATATTATCGTGGAATTAGTAGTTGAGCCGAACAATTGTATCTTTAGTAGAAGCCTATTGGACATCAGGAAAATTGTGAGTTTGTTCAACTATGTTTGTGGAGCTTGTGTTCGCAATCCATATAGAGCTTTCCTTAGACGATAAACTTTCTACTGATGTGATCAGTTAACGAACCCATCTGGTTTGTGAAACAATTAAACCTTCCTCCTTTGTAGGTGGCACCATTACAGAATGTGTTGTTTTTAACGTCCATCTATGGTAGATTAGTAAATGACTAGTGTGTGCAGCAGTGTAGGCGTTTAGATGAAAATCCATACATCTTCCAAGCGATCGCAACTGGTAGCAAATGATTCCTCGAAATCAATTACCCTCTTCCTGAGCATAACTTAGCTACAAGTCATGCCACGCGCGTCGAATTAGCAGTTTGGTCTTCATACTTTTTGTTTCTTTCATTACCACTTTAGCTTGATTCGTTCTTGCCAAGGGTTTTGTCAACCGAGTTCCAGTGACCTTGGAATCTTAAATTGATGAAGCTCTGACCTGCATTTGCCTCTATCCATGCAGAAAGAAATCAACCATTGCTTCACTTAATGGTTGTTGTGGGTTCAGCAGTGTTGACGGTGAGAGCGAAACTTACACATTTCAAGGATTTGTTTGCAGAGGTTGTCGCGTCTTGTTTGCACTGGCTTGGATGGATTTCCACGAACTTGTTATAGCGGGTGATCTTTTGTCCATCGGTATATTCATGAATCGTGTGGGTTGATAGCACAAGGTATGTCAATATTTGAATTATAATATTGGCGTAAGGAAGGCTTTAGTAAATTTTCTAGTGTTACCGGTATTTGAGAATGCGTGAATTGAGTAAATCTCATCTTGTTGAATCTGTTGCATCTTCTGCTTGATTATCATTATTTTCCATGTCAACATTAACATTTGTAGGCTTGCTGGTTCGGTTGAGATTGAGAATATGTGGATGTAGGTTGTGTGTCTTGTTGTTTAGATATTATCGATTGGGAGAGAGAAGAAGAATGTTGACACTTGATAAGTACCTGCATAAAAATTCTTCCGTAAAAAGGACTGAAGAAAAATTCATATGTAAAGTTAGTCAGCTAACTGGGTGACAAAGGTTCATGTAAGACCATGACTAGTAAGCCATGGTCGGCCATAGCTAGGAGTATTTATACCCTCTCTACACATGGAGAGGGTGTTGGTTGTTCATTTTCTCATTTTGGTAATCTAATAGTTCTTTCTTTGTTTCTCTCTCTAAGTGTTCATCCAACCACCTCTTTCTCTCTCTAAAAACCCTAAACGAATCCATCCTCTATATGTTCGTTGAAGTTGTTTCTACAATTATGGTATCAGAAGAGCCAGGGGGTGTTTGTAAAGGGTTTTGTAATTTGTGCGTTTTTTCTACTCTTTTAGAGAGCGTGTTTCTTGGTTCTCGAACTATCAAAAGGTTTTATCTTTTGAGGGTTTATCAAAAAACATTAATGCTCTGTAAAAGACTTTCTGCTTTTTATCTTAGTTTAAGCTAGAAGTACAAGAAAATCTTTGAAAAACCATAAAAAACATTATCATCTTTGTAGAGTCGTTTTTTTGGTTTAATAAAAGGAGTTTTGACGAAGAATCTTGAATTTCAAATTTTTCGTGTCAAAAACATTCATAGTTTGTGTTTTTAAGGGTGTTTAATAGTTTAGATAGTAAGAAGTACAAAAAATCATGTAAAAACTCAAAAAGTGAGTCTTTTTAAGATTTTTCGTTTTGTGTTTGAAGTGTACTTGGGCGAGTTTTACGTAATTTGGTCAGCGCGAGTTATACATAATTGGGTAAGGTTGCGAGTTTACGTTATTTGGATCAGGCGAGTTGTACGTAACTTCTTCAGGCGGATTTAGTACGGTATTACTAAGGTTGGGTATAAATTTTATTGACTGTTAATTTGCTTGGGATCTTATACGGTTAATTTGCTAAGGCGATTTATTTGATAATTTCCAAAGGAGATTTAATACGCGTTAATTTCCAAAGACGATTTATACGTTAAATTTATTTGAGATTGTTACGTTAAATTTCTTAAGGTAAATTATTACATTGCTTCCCAGGCGAATTTATAGACTCAACTTTAAGGCGAGTCTATACATCGCATTTGATTGGGGAAGATTTGATACGCTTTACTTGGGTGTGAACTATACGCTTTCATAGGCGAATATACAGTTGTTATTGTGATTTGTAAAATCTGTGAAAAAAACTGTTTTCTCGGTTTGTATCAAGAATTGTAAGATCCTGTGTGTTATTCCAAAGACTCAATTACATATAATCAAACGCCTCCCATAACACAAACAACCGTTCAATCACTGTTCCTAACGTCATCTTTTATCTTCATCACATTTTAAGAAATGCGGATTCAATAAATCCTCTTGGATAAATGAATACTCTTGCTAGTACCATGATACTCTCTGGTTGCTGACAATACGTCCACTGTGAGTTGGGGGACAAGGCCCCGTAGTATTGATATATTGAGAAATGGTAGCAATGGAATTTATACATGCAAAACTCGGAGAGCCACATAAGAATGATACTTGATTCAGTTAAAACTAGGTACGACGCTCATTTAGCCTACTATTGAAGAGAATGGGGTGACTAGAACAAAGAAATATGCTGAATTGTCTGTTGTTGAGAAAATTCAAGTTGACTGTGATATGAAAGCAACCAATATCATTCTTCAAGTTCTACCAGCTGATATCTATTCACTTGTTGTAATGCATCTAGAGTTGCTAAGGTTTATAGTGTGAGAGGTTCAAATTACTATAGGCAGAGATGGTACCTCTTTGAACAATAGCAGGAAAAGAGAAGGGTTAAATTGTATGATGATTTGATATGTATTACTCATATCAAGGGGAAACACTTCATAAGTGTTACCTTGAGATTCACTCAGCTAATTAATGACTTATGATCATCTACAAAATGAATAATGGAATCAATGTATCAAGTTAATACCAAGTTTTTAAACAGGTCTTCCACTAGAATGGGTAGTTGTGACTGATGTCAAGCTTTTGTAAAGATGTACATTAATTACCAACTTTGATCAGCTTCATACATATCATTGAACAACACGAACTCCGAGTGCAAAATGAAAATCCGTCTTATGCGTAAATGTATCATAGATTCACTTGTACTAGTTCTCATCACTCAGGATGGACACCACCTACTTCAAAACATCTATCAGTCTTCATAAAGTCAGTCCTCAGCTTCAACCAACAGTTTCCTCTATCTCAATTTGGATCACTTTAATCCCACTCAACACTACTCATCTGTTCTTATCCTCACAGTACCTCAATTCAATCATTCATCTCATTCCGCCAATTCATATCCATATCAGTCTTTATAATGAATCATCAAACCTCATCTGCTCTACACAAGATTGTTATTGCTATCCTCAAGTTTTTCTACATGAATCTTATGACTGAGGTCACCTCTTATGATCTCAGGTCTTGTTTTGTTTCCTGTATATCTCTCATAAGGAGATGATCCACAATTGTTGTCTAACAATGTCATGGTTTTCCAACATTTTGTTGCTTCCTCAAGTTTTCCCCCTTAAACCAATAATCAACTTAGAACTTTCCTGACTAATCCAAGAAAACCATGCCACTATTCAACAGATGGCAGGGTCATATTGAACAAGTTCAGGGGAGAAAGAGTTAAAGGTTATTTAGTACTGGCTATAAGAGTAATGATACTAGTTATGGGGGAGATTGGGGGAAACAAATGCGCACCGGTGGACAGGGCAAGGGTTGTTAAATCGCCAAAACTTTGCAGTCTCAAGGTGAAGACATTATGGCTAGGCAATGCACTCAGCCCTCTAAACGACCAAGGGAAATGCGTAGCATGGCATAGGAATAAGCAATGTTAGACTGAAGTCAGGATAGCTGGATAAATTTTTGGGATTGTAGAGCATCTCGCATTTCTTGCAGACCAAAGGGTTCTGGCATGGTCAAGCTGTCTTAGGACAAATCATTCCAACTATGTTGCTTTTCAGATGAGGATCTTGATACTTACTATTTGCTGTGATGATATCTAGATTTGCAAAAGTGTTTCTCTTGATGGCGCCATTATTTTCAACTATGTGTTCGACGCTTATCTCAGAGGTTACCCCAGCTGTTGAAACCTATCTTAATGAATATAGAAAATTCAATAAGTGTGATGAGCATGCATTTGCAGGATTAGATGAACAAACACCAGTTGATGGATTGTTACGAATAATAAGATAACAAGTGGATGTAAGCGATATTCATTCCGTACTCTCAATATTTTGCAAGAGAAACACAACAGGAAAATGATTTCAAGAACTAATTTGCCAGGCACAAAAGATTCAATGATCTTATCGGTAATTGAAAACAAATGTCGAAACAAATGATTAATCATGTATAATATTTGGGGGAAAGGCGATATTAAGGAACAAAGTAATAATCAACACGTAACCGCTGAGCCGTTGAGAGATATAAAGATCGAGTCAAAAACTTTTAAACAACTGTTCTTATATGGATTTAAGTAGTTCGTGGAAAATATGATTGATTGTCAAATGGGATATGATTAAGAGAAGCTTGCACTAAAAGAACTAGTTGACTCACTTAGAGCAAAATCTTTTCCTAAAGCAATCAAAGAAAAGGAATCTTATTTCAAAACATTTCATTGTTTTCAATTAAATCTCCAAAGATAAAGGAAAATAAATTGATTTGGAGAAAAGAAGATAAAGGAACTTGTTAATATTATTTTTAAGTGGTGTTAATCTGCTCAAGACAGTTGCACATGTTAACAAAACCCACGTTTTTGTATGATGAAATACTCACAAATAAGCTCTTTAGGTTATTAAAATCTCGTTTTATCTCAAGAAAGCATCAGTGGGATAAAATCCACCTTGTATGATGGTTATTGTTTATTTTTGATAAAATGGTTTTATGCCTGTTGTGATTGGATGAAGTAGTAGACATTAATCTAGAGGCTATATTAGAACAGAAAAAATTGTCTCAGTAAATCCTATGATTATGTAAAATTAAATCAACTATCTGAGGATTTTGGGAAACGCTTTGTTCCACAACAAGAATTGTCGGCTGAATAAGCTTTTTGGTATCATATGTCAAACCCTTCCACTGAATCTTCCGATGCATCACCTGTCAAAATGGAAGCTCCTAAGGAACTTCCTAATGGTAACTTGGTGAATGATTGAAAGCCTTAAAAAAGCTTGAATCTCCACCTTGCCAAGTTTGAAAAAGATGGTGAAGATAAGGACTACCATGATGCTCGTATCAGGAAGGTGATATGGGGGTTTGAACTCATCTAAAGCTATTTTTAACAATGAAATTATTCTATTTCTAAAATCTTTAAAAGACATCTTCAATGTGTTTGATAAAGATCTTCTAAATGAAATAATGGAAGTACAAACAGTTTTTGACCAAATGGAAGTTGTTGTTCAACAGTCTTCAGTTGACAAACAATGTTTGGAAATTACTAAGAAATAACTACTTTTGGAAAATGATCAACTCTTATAACAAATCATGTCTCATGATGTTTCTTTGACTGTGATTAATTCTATGTCCTTTGAATGGTGAATCTCGTTGAATATAGGAAAAGATGAAGATAAATGAAATCTTGTGATATAGTGATTTTCAATCTTGATGCTGAGCTTGAAATACACAAAATGCGCATCAAGATTAGTCGTGTTTGAAAAAGTTACTCACAACTTAAAAAAACAATGAGTTTTCTCTTGAATTGTCTATACAACTTAATCAAGAAATATGTCAAAAAGATGAATCTTGTGAAATCAAAAATGCTCTTGAAATTCCAGAATATTTTGAAAATAATGATTTGAAAGCTCAGCTACAAGACAAAGACACTACCATTTGTAAGTTGAAGGAAATTATTAAATCAATGAGAGAAAAGTCCAAGAATGAGAATGTCAATATGATTATTGTGTATAGAGGCCAAAAATGTAGTACATAGAAAACTAGTGTGGGCAAAATTACTTTCGAAAAAAAACAACGAGCGTCTTTGTAAACAAAAGTAATCATGTTGGAAACAGAGATTTTTAAAGATCAGTTTGATCTCAATCAAAAAGACAGTGTTTCGTATACAAGAAAGTGTGATCTTTTATGATAAAATGAACTTAAAATTGCTGAAAATGAGGATTTTAAAGCTCAAATAAGCAAGATAAGGTTTTTGTAGATGAAACATCATTGAAAACGGATTTACAAAAAAATTAAAAGGAAAAGAAATTGTTGATATTGCTGCACAAATACCATCTGCTAACACTATTCTTCTAGGCATGTTTAAGCTAGACTTAAAACCTTTGGCTCCTAGGTTATTGCAAAATAGGGAAGCTTACATAGACTACCTTAAGTACACTCAAGAACAAGCTGATATTCTTCGGGAAATAGTCGAACAAGCTAAAGCAAAACAACCTTTAGATAATGAGTTAGACTTTGCCTGTAAGCATGCCCAACGAATTTGGTAGTTGGTACTGGTATCTATGTCGAGATTACTGCCCTAATGCGATTATAACTTTTGGTGCAAAAGAGGTATGTTGTCACCACCCTCAAAAACATGTTCAAGAAATGTTTAGGTTTGTTGATCACTTTCATCATACTCACAGTAGTAACATTAAACAGGTAGAGTCATCTAAAAACATCATATTTCTCTAACCACAATGTGTTGTGTCGTCTACAGGATTGAAGTGTGTCTACTAGTAATCTATGGATCATAGCCTATCTGGCAATAAAAATGGAGATGTGTAGGATCTCGCAAACACCAAGTAGGGAACTGAAGTGAAGAATATAGTCAGAATAGAAGCTCCCAACCTAGGAAAGTTAAATAAAAGAATGTGTTGTTAAAACCTATTCACTATTTTTTTTTGTGATGTGATTGTTAAGCATTCTGATTGTTACACGTTGAATTATGAATCTTTTTATGATAATTGTAGAAGAATCTATGTTTGCTGTCTTCATGATATGTGTCTATCTTGAGATTTGTTGTAAGAAACATGTGAATAAGCTGTGCTAAATTGCTAAGAACCATAAAAAAATAAAATATTTGGAAAACCTATGGATCATTTTGGGTTTTAAAGTATGGGTAAATACTAGACATCTTATAGAAGTTCCAGCATTTGGCCTCACATTCATTGCTATTTTAGTTTAGGATTTATGACTAAAACGGCAAAACTAAGAAATTCAGTTAATAATCTGGTTTGACCTTCAGTTAGTAAAAATCAATTTCCCGTGGATTGGTGAATGGTATGAATGATTGGATTAATGTTTTGAAAACTAGATTCATGTGGCTTTCCAGGGGTGAAAACGTCACCTTCATATCTTTTATGGAATAAGAGATATGGTCCAGTTATTGTGACTAAATTCTGAAAAGGGGTGTTTTCTGTTTTGAGTTAGCGATAGTAAATTGATCTTTTCTAGAAATTGGTAAACATTTGGAGTTTTAGGCTTGATGTTCTTGAAAGTAGACTTCAAGGCCTTTCCAGGGGTGAAAGCCTCATGTCTATATCCTTTATGGTTTAGGATTTATGCTCTTTTGAAAATGACTAGAACCAGAAAATTGACTTTTACGTCTAGGATTGGAAAAATGAAAAGTGTGGCCAAATAAGATTAAGATAGGAATTAAGGGGCGAGACTTAGTAGATGTTTATTTGGGTATGACCAGAGGTTAAACATCATTGGACTTTATAAAAACACTTTGGTTTAGTCGTGGTGCAATATTGTTCTTGTTTTGGGTTTTATTATCTAGTATTGAATAATTATTCTATCATAATGATATTATACAATATTCTAAGTCGCGCCTTGCTTTATAGGTCCCGACTAATCTTTGGAGTCATCTTCTCATACTCGGTTTCTCCTTCGATCATCTACATACGGTGAGTTCATAGCCTCGCATTTAATTCTTTTTATGTTTTAAAAACCCGCGAGGGAGATACATGCTTGTTTTGGAAAAATCGAACACAGGTGATTTTATTACGTGATCGTTGCTATGAGTGATTTGTTGTGGCCCTTCCTTCATGAACCGTCAATCGCCGATAACCGGTGAACGCTAATGCAATAATAATAGATCTATTTTGGCCTAACGACCTGTCAGACGTGTGTTCCTTGCGAGGGCATACTGAGACATATTGTACTTAGTATTGGGAGTGTTAGCACTCCAGGTTGGGCACATGGTTAAGGTTCGGTTCGTGGCTCTAGCATCGTTGTGATTGTTCTATGAACTAAATGTTTTGCTATGCTTGTGTTCAAAATGATTGTTATAAACTCTATGGATTCACTCAACATTTTTGTTGACGTTTTTAGCATGTTTATCTCAGGTATATACTTGCTAGCTTGGATGGGATGGAATGCGGATATCGAAGGACGTGGACTTGGTGAACTTTGCACATATGATAAAATGTTTTCTTTTAAAGAAACTTAAACATGTTGTGGATTATTTTGAAATGAGTTTTTATAAAGTTATTGGGACCTTGTAACTCTGATCTTTTTAATAATAATTGAATGTCGTTTAACGTGACTCGTGAGCTTATATTATGAAGTAGCACCCCAATGTTGTATTCTGATGCGTTGCAAATTTGAGGGTGTTATAGATTGGTACCAGAGCACGAGTCATAGCGAACTAGGTCGTTTTTCAAAACCTGGACTATGACTGTTTTCGAAAAAAAAGCATTCAGAATCTACAACAAAAGAACCCAGAAAAGTATAGAAACAATTCATGTGAAATTTGATGAGCTAACACTAATGACTTCTAAACCCCCCCCCCAAAAAAATTAAATTTAAAAAAAAAATTTATTTTTTCTTTTTTTCAGTTATGGATACCGGAGGCTTCTTTCTATGGACTCTGCAACATCCAGTTCAGGACTCGTTCCAAACCCTATTTCTCAACAACCTTGTATTTCACCAAATAGAGATGATTAAGATCACTTGTTTCAACCTATGTTAAATGAATACTTCAATCCTCCTTCAATTGTTGTTACTCCAGTTCAAGACGCTACTGCACCAAGAGTTGTGGTTTTAGCCGATTCTCCTGTGTCAACTTCCATTGACCAGGATGCTCCATCAACAAGTATTCCATCAACACAAGAACAAGAACATTCTCCAACCATTTCTCAAGGTTTTGAAGAATCCCTAAAAACACCAATTTTTCGTGATGATCCACTTTATGAATCTCTTCATGAGGAATCAACTTCTCAAGGATCATCATCGAATATGAGACAAACCCACACTCCATTTGAACACCTTGGTAGATGGACTAAGGATCATCCTATAGCAAACATAATCGGCAATCCTTCTCGCTCTGTCTCTACGAGAAAGCAACTCCAAACTGACGCCATGTGGTGTTACTTTGATGCCTTCCTAACTTTCAGGTTTAGATAAACCAAAGAACATCCAAACAGAATGACCAAAACCAACTGGATCGGCGATGATGCAAGAAGAAATTCATGAATTTCAAAGACTAGAAGTTTGGGAATTGGTGTCGTGTCCAGATAAAGTGCTTTTGATCAAACTAAAGTGGATTTATAAGGTCAAGACAGATGAATTTGGTGGGGTACTAAAGAATAAGGATAGACTAGTTGCTCAAGGATTCAGACAAGAATAGGGAATCGATTTTGAGGAATCATTTGCACCGGTTGCTAGAATAGAGGCCATACGTATTTTCGTAGCAAATGTCGCTCATAAGAATATGACAATCTACCAAATGGACGTCAAAACTGCTTTCTTAAATGGCGAGCTCAAAGAAGTGGTGTATGTTTCTCAACTAGAAGGATTTGTTGATCAGGACAACCCATCACATGTGTACAAGCTCAAAAACACAGTCTACGGTCTCAAACAAGCACCACGTGCATGGTACGACATGCTGTCAAGCTTCCTAATCTCACAACATTTCTCCAAAGGTGCAGTTGATCCAACACTCTTCACACGGCAAGCTGGGAACGACTTATTACTGGTACAAATTTATGTTGACGATATAATATTTGCATCCACTAATACTGCCATGTGTAATGAGTTTGCTAATCAGATGACCACTAAGTTCAAGATGTCAATGATGGGGCAAATGTCATTCTTTTTAGGATTACAAATTTCTCAAAGTCCTAGAGGCATCTTTATAAACCAATCTAAATATGCTTCTGAAATTGTTAAAAAATATGGTTTGCTTACTACTGATTCTGTCGACACACCCATGGTTGAAAAGAATAAACTGGATGAAGATCTACAGGGGAAACAAGTTGATGCTACACTTTACCGTGGCATGATTGGATCCCTTATGTATCTTACATCCAGTAGACCTGACCTTATCTATGCAGTCTGCTTATGTGCTCGGTATCAGGCAAAGCCTACCGAAAAGCACTTACAAGCGGTGAAACGGATCTTTCGATACCTTAAGGGAACCATCAACATGGGTCTCTGGTACTCGAAGGACACCGATATGTCACTAACAGCATATGCAGATGCCGACCACGCGGGGTGTCAGGACACTAGACGTAGTACATCAGGAAGCGCTCAGTTCTTAGGTGACAAACTTGTTAGCTGGTCGTCCAAGAAGCAAAAGAGCACTGCCATCTCGAGTACAGAGGCTGAATATATTGCCTTATCTGGGTGTTGTGCTCAAATCCTATGGATGCGTTCACAGCTAACAGATTATGGCTTTCAATTCAATAAGATTCCTCTGTACTGCGACAACAAGAGTGCGATTGCTTTATGCTGCAACAATGTTCAACACTCACGAGCCAAGCACATCGATGTTCGCTACCATTTTATAAAGGAGCAAGTGGAGAATGGAATCGTGGAACTATACTTAGTTCGGACTGAATACCAACTAGCTAACATCTTCACCAAACCTTTACCACGAGATAGATTTAACTTCTTGAACGAAAAGCTAGGTATGAGAAGCATGTCTCCAGAAACGTTGAAACGTCTAGCAGATGAAACGGACGAGTGATGGTTGTAACTCATATCCTGTATATATGTATATATGAAAACATAAAAAATACAAAAAGATTTTTCTCTTTCTATATAAAATTTTATAAAAACAAAATACAAAATTAAAAAAATCAGAAAAAGACAAAAATATATTTTCATGTCATGCTTTCTAGCATCGATAATATTTACGGCTTCAGAAATGTTATTTAACAATGGCACAAAGCTGTAAATAAAGTTCGAATAGGAAACATGACATATGGCTTGCTATTATTTCAGATAGCAACCTGGTAATCATCTTAAAGGCAAGTATTTCAAAAAGAAAACTTGGCCCCTCAACGAGAATTTATTTCTCGGGCATGGTCTACTTTATGACCATGCAAAGGCTTGTGATTACTTTGCATCACAACCCGTGCTTCTTGTGCGCTTATGTTTTTAAATAAGAGAAATCTTATTTTTGATGGTGTTGATTTTATAAAAATATAATCATCTTTCGGATTCATCAGAAAATTATTTTCTAAGACAATTTTGATCCATCAAATAATGACTACAACTCTTTCAATAGAAAACAGATCATTATTTGAGGGGGAGAAACAATCAAAATTATCTTCGACATAATTAATCATGTGATAATCAGAAAAGATTTTAAACATAACGGATAAATATTTAAAGGGGGAGTTGATTAATTTTAACTCAATCGGGCTTTATTTGCAAGATGTGAGACTTATTCTTGTTTTCTATACCTTAGGGACGTATTTTGCCAATTAGGAAACTATACTTTTGCCTTAGGTTAAGTTTATTAAAAAATTAGAAGTCTTATTAAACCTCAGGGGGCATTTATGCCAAAACCTAAAAAGATTTAAATATAAACACCCCCTTTGTCCTTTTCATTCACACGACACACACAAAAACCCTTAAACCTCCATTGTTGAATTTTAAAACCTTCAAGAACTCATTCAATCTTTGTTTTGATGTAAAGGAACACTTGTTTTAATGTTAAAACTTCCATATATCAGTTCTAATCTTGCAATTATGCTCGAAAAACCCTAAAATTCGACCTAACTTTCATCACCTTAAAAAGTGGATGAAATCTTAAATTGATTAAGGGGTTTTAGTCCTATAGGGGTCTAGATGTTGTACCTATAACAATTTTTAATGGGGATTACGTATTCATACGTTTTGGTTGATTCTTGATGTCGAACTAATGAAAAATGGGCAAAAACTTAGGTTCTTGTGTTCATATGGGTCGAATAAGTCAAAAGACAAGATTTTTGTGGTTAATCCATGGAATAAATGTGTTAAACTGATTCCTAGATGCTATATGATCATGTTAAGATGGATATTGATGCTTGAAAAGGTGTAAAATGTTGGTGTAAATTTTACATAGGCTAACTATACGTCTTCCCATAGTCGATCTATACATTTGAGTTAATACAGACGAACAATACGTGTTTACATAGGCGAGCTATACGGTTGTGTTAATACAGGCGAACTATACACATTTCGATAGGCGAACTATACATTCATCTTTAACACAGGCGAACTATTCACATAAATTTAATACAGGCGAACTATACGCAGGCATAACACAGGCGAACTATACGTAAGTGTTTAACACAAGTGAGTTATACACATACAATAGGCGAACTATACATGATTTTTTCTAAAAGAACTAATCTTGTAATCTTGGTAATCAAATCTCGTAACCTAAACTAAGTAGAATTAAACCTTAACGTATCACTTAGTGATTAATCTAGGTCTAGTTTTTCATTAGAAATCTTTAGTGATTGCCTTGATTTCTATAGAGTGCCTATAGTGAATGTGTTATATGATTATATATGTCTCCATATTTCATGTGTGTCAATACTTTGCCTAGTAATTATGTGCCTAACTCCTAATGTAAATCATCTTGCATCAATAATCATTCTTCATGATCTAGATTGTCTCTCAGTGATATATATATTTGCTTGTATATGAACTGTATATGACAAATCTTAACAGAATCATGTCTTCTATTACTACTCAACAAACCAAACTTGATCTTGAGCTTATTCCCAAGGAGAAAAGACTTGAGATTGAAAAATGCAACGGAAGACTCACTCCTGGAATGAAACCAAGAGAACCCACATTTCAAGTCATTCTAGATGCTCTTTCTCTTACTTCATGCTACTCTACAGTTCTTATCACTATAGATGTTCCAGAAGTTCACATGCACCAATTCTGGAATTCCGTTTACAAGCATGACACCTTCTACAGATTCAAATTAGACAAGAAGAAGAGATTCAAACTCACTTTGGAAATCTTAAGAGATATCTTTAAGATCTACCCTAGAGTACAGGGTCAAAACTTTGATGCACTTCCTACTGCTGAAGAAATTATATCTTTCTTAAGAGAACTTGGTCACACTAAGGAAATCAATTCACTCAATGATGTTATTGTTGATCAGATGCATCAACCTTGGAGAACGTTTGCTGCTCTCATTAACAGAAGTTTATCTGGAAAGACAACTGGTCTTGACAAGCTTCGTCTCTCCAGAGCACAAATCCTTTGGGATATGTACCATTGAAGAATGTAGACTATGTTTAACTACTTTGGGAAGATTTCATTTACCAGATTGACAACAGAGCCTATAAAAAGCAAGATAAGATGTACTACCCTTGATTCATCAAAGTTATCATTCACTACTTCCTTACTCAAGACAAGATAGTCTCCTGGAGAAACAAGATCAGGATGCACACCTCCAAGGATGACTATCTGATAAACACTTTAAGATTTGTCTCTGCAAATGAAGTATCTCAAATTTATAGAGCTCGACTTCCTAAATCTATGACAAGTCCTGAGATGAGGGAAACAAAAGCTTATAAGACTTACCTTGGTTATGCTATAGGAGCTGTACCTCCAAAGATTGTAAGGAAATTCCAGAAACTTCTCTACCTAAGAAGGCTCAAACAAGAATGGTCTTCAAGGTCTTGAAATAAAGATCTTAGGTAGGTTTAATTGTGTTTGAGGTAATTAATTCGAATCAAAGATGAACATAACATTCTTGTTACAGTTCAATTTTTGTATATTCGAATATGAAGGAAAGGCATATAACCTTGAAAGATCGATGATGAAATTGTGTTTAGTCGAAAAGAAAATTGGTGACAAATAAACACAAAATCTGAGATTAATTTTATCATTTCATTTTGTTTCGAATCAATGAGAGTTGGAGGAGATGGAAGTTGTATTGATGTGACAATGGGATAGGTTTAGTTTGATTGGATTTGTGAATAAAATGTGACGAAGAGGTTTGATGTTGGTTGATTGTTATTGGTAATTTATATGGGTTTAGTTAATCGAGTCTGTCTTCTTCCTTTTCATTTCTGTTTTGACCTTAGACTCATTGAGTTGACCCTACTGAGTTGACCCGGTTTGGGTTGGTGTTAACCCAGTTATAACTGCGAACTGCATATCTGGTTACAACTGCGAATCCGGTTGCCTCATTAAAATGCGAATCCGGTTGATACTCAATATTGCGAATCCGATAACCATAAGAAATGCGAGTCCGGTTGACAAAGTTTGCTGCGAATTCGGTTAATAAAGAATGATGCGTATCCGGTGAAGCTTGAAAACTGTGTATCCGGTAATGCTTGAAGCTGTGTATCCAGTGTCCTTGCTTTTGTACTGACGTCATTATCATCTTTATCTTCTTTAGAAACCAACAAAAAAAACGTCATTGTTGCTAAAAACTTGGATCTGTGTTCCCCTTGTTGTTTTTCAAATTGTATACCACAATAAGCCAACTATTACCTTGAATAAGCTTGAATAAGCCTAGAAAATAAGCACAAATAGACCATCCCAATAAGCTTTGCAGTTAGCACTTGAAATAAGCTCGAAATAAGCAGAGATATTAAAAAGCTCAATACAGGGACGAAAGAAGCTTGGACAAGGACGAATTAACCCATTTACCCAGAAAGTGAAATAATCTTGAAATAAGCCAAGAAAAATGAAAAGAAAAAAAATTCCAGATTTGTAGATATGTTTTTAGACAACAAAGAGACCAAAAAAATATCAACAAAAACAAGAGATAATCTGTTGTAACAACAAATTTACACAATCACTAAAAAGAATTATTTCGTGGCTTTTTCTTCAAAAAAACAGCCCACGAATAAGCTTAAATAAGCTGTTAAACAAACTGAATCACGAAACACAACAACACGAATACATAACACCCCCGGTTAGCTCTGATACCAATTGACAAGGATCGAAAATACCTTTTCGGGGGGTCTTGGTTAATCAAAGAACATTAGATGGAACATTGTATTTCTAGTGAGAGAAAGTAGAGAGGGATGAAAGGAAAACTTGTATTATTAGAGAGAGAAAGAAAAACTACAAATGAACTTCCACCACCTCTCATGGAGAGCCATGAGGGGTTTTTATACTAAAAGAAAAAGCAAACTATTCTTAGTTTACATAAATGACCCCTGCGTGACACGCAGTGTCCAAGACTAGTCCAATTCACGTGTAAGACGCAGCTTCACTAAAAAGTGAGGCTACACTGCGTGTTTATTCCTTTAGGGGCATACCATTATTGGCAAAATGGGAGACATTCATTTTGTACCTAACCTTAGAATACTAGTGTTTTACCAATAAGGAAACTACACTTAAGCCTTAGGATAAGTTTAATTGGAAAATTAGAGCTTTATTAAACCTTAAGGGGCATTTATGCCAAAATCCAAAAGAGTTTAAACATAAACACCCCCACCCGTTCCACTCTTTTACACGCTCAAACCAAAAACCTTAAACCCTCCATTCTTGCTATCGAAAACCTCCAAGAACTTGTTCAATCTTCGTTTAATCTAAAAGGTAAACTTATATTAATGCTTAATCTCCTATAAATCAGTCTAAACTGTGGTAATATACTCGAAAACCCTAAAAAATTGATTAAAATTTTGTCTCCTTAAAAAGTGGATGAAAACTTGAATTGATTGAGGGGTTTTGGTCCTATAGAGGTCTAGATGATGTATCTATAGCAGTTTTAAATAAGGATAACATATTCATATGTTTTGGGTAATTCTTGATTTTGAACACATTAGAAATGGTCAAGAAATTGTAAAAGCTCATGGGTTTAGGTTTAGAATTGCTTCAATGATTGTTAGTGTAGGTTTGAGTGTCCTTAATCATCCTAATATGTTTAAAACTTGAAAAACTTGGGTTCTCGTGTTCTTTCGAGTCGAACAAAGAAAAAGTCAAGAATTTTATGGTTGATTCATGTTATTAATGGTTCCTTGTGTTTCCTAGATGCTAAATGATCATGTTTGAGTTATTATTGATGCTTGAAAAGATATAAAATTTTAGTGTAATTTTTGCCTAGGCGAGTTATACGCCATGAATTAGGCGAACTATACCGCTAGCTTAGGCGAATTATACACCTGATGTTAGGAGAATTATACACCTGATCTTAGGCGAATTATGCACCTGATATTAGGCGAACTATAAGCGTAAGCTTAGGTGAATTATGTTACATGATATCATTTCATCACTAAAAACACAAAATAAGATAAGAGATTTTAGAGAGAGAAAGAACTAGAGAGAAAAATAAAAGAGAGAATGGTTACTTGCACTAGAAAAGAAAAATGAGAAGCAACACCCTCTCCACACTTGGAGAGGGCTTTATATAGTTACAAGAGACAAAACCCTAGATGGTTTGTTTGGACTTTATGTTGGGCTGGACTTAATACAAATAGGCTTAAGCCCGATAACTAGGCCCAATTAGCTTAAATGAATTCCCGTAAACTATTTTTTTCTTATCCAAGGCTCGGGAATAATAATGACCATCACTTTACTAAAAACACGGCTAACAATCTCCTCCTAAGGGGCGGTCATTCAATTGTGGATCCTTCTTGTGACGTCTTGAGTCTTAGAGCCTTGTGTTCTTGGGAATTATTTTAAAGATCCTTTTGTATGCTTCTGATCTTGGATCTTGATCTTTAACTTGATATTCTTTAACAAAATACTGATATCGTGGTCTTTGGCCTTGATTTGTCTTGACTATTGAGATCTCTAAATCTTCATCCTTGAATCTTTATGCCGCCTTGCGATCTTGTGTCTCCACCCTCATGCTCAAGGTCTTGAAAGCTTGCTAACAATCTCCCTCAACATATTCTTTAACATGATTACTTATACCACATCATGGTAGGAGTAGTACTTGATCCACTTATAAGATATATCTTTGTTGTTGTTTGGCAATTTTGTCGATAATGTTCTTTTTGAGGAAGTGCTTGTACATCAGAGATTAGGGAAGACTTTGTAGTTTGAGCTTTTATCATGTATATATCTTTGTCGATTGAGCATGAGGTCTTGAATCTTCACTCTGCTAGAATGAGGTTGTAACGCCGTCACTTATACCTGAAGATTGATGTTAGTGATATACAACAGATATAGACGAATATGGCTTTGTCATTCGTCTTGAGTTCGGTTACATTAACATCCGGTTCTGTAAGGACCGTTTTACAATATAATCTTGACCGTAATCACACGCGATTAATGTTCAATTTAGAAGAACTCCGATCGTGTAAGGGTTTCCAGATCAAAGTATTAGATCCTCTAACGCGATTGCATTAGAATTTCACCGTACTTGCTTGTTCTCATTACCGGAAGAACGTCTAAAGCAGACATCAAGTAAGAAGTTATATCAGATAGTTACTGTCTTTCTGATTGAGTTATCATTCATATATGGACCAAAATGGAATATCCGTTTACACAAGTTGTTCTTTTACAAAATCCATACACACTATAATATATATAATTCACCCTCCTTCAATAATATCAAACCCAAACCTCTAAACACAATATAACATACACAAACACCTTACCCCTTAAAAATTCAAAAATAACCCCCCATAATAAAACATCATACTTCCCCAAAAAACAAACAATTTCCAAAAAACATTTATTTATTCAACCACCCTTTATAAAGTACATCTCAGCACCGAAAAGAAACGGCACTCATCATCTTTATATAAAGATTTGTACAAAATTTATTATCTCAGACGCTATATATGATCGCGCCACCCCAAGTAGGCAGACAACTGTCCCCCCCACCCTAGCCACCCCAAACCTACCCCCCCCCCCACCCCCCCACAACCACCTCTCACCCCATCCACCCCCCCTAACTGCCCCCCCCCCCCCCCCCCTACCCCCCAGTTGTGTCCGCACCCTAGAGATATAGATATATTACTCTCTCTTCAACCGCCGTGTGTGTGTGAAAGAGGCTCAGCCAGAGAAGAACCCCCACTACGATACTTCCATATTCTTCAAAACCGTTAGATATGTACATAAATACAATAATTGATGTTGGAGACTTCATTCATAGGTGGAAACAGATAAATGAGATTAGAGAGGATGTGTTGTGATTAGGTGGGGGCTGGTAGAGGGGTTTTGTACATTGCATCACTAGGTCCATGATGTCAGTCTTCAATATCAGAATCATCTTTGTGATTACTGATAGATTATGTATTGACCCGGTTTCTGCCTAAGGTTATATGGAGGGCTTCTTTTTTTTTACCCTTTATCCTTACAGTTCTTTTTCATTATTCAACCCTTTTAGTGCTTACCGAGACTTCATGACTAGTACCTTGTTGGGTTTGTTTATATATTGTTAAGTTGTTAATATTAACTTGTATGTTAAAATGTTACAAGCAACTGTTATATCATGTAACAGACGTAAAGTAATAAATGCCAACAAAAAGAATTCAATAACATTAATGCCTATTTTGGTAATTTTAACATTTAAGTTAGTAAATAATTTAGTTTGTCAAACACTAAAAGAATTGATTATCTGATTATTACGATTTCAAACCGCATAATCAAATCCAAACACTTTATTTTAAAATCATGTTTTTTACAGCTGATTATCTGATTATTCGTTTTCAAAACGCATAATCTATTTTGAATAAGCAATCCCAAACACCCCCTAAATAAGCTAAAATAGCTACTAACATAACAAACACGAAGACAAAACACCCCCGGTTAGCTCTTGATACCAATTGTACGTGATTCAAAAACACCTTATTCGGGGGGTCTTGGTTGATCAAAGAACAAAAGATAAATCATTGTTAGTTTCTAGTGAGAGAAAGTAGAGAGAGGGTGAGATGAACAAAAAGAAGAAAATATTAGATTAGAAAGAGAAAGGGAAATTTACAAATGAACATCCACCACCCCTCATGGAGAGCCATGAGGGGTATTTATACTAAAAGAAAAAGCAAACTATTCCTAGTTTACATAAATGGCCCCTGCGTGACACGCAGTGTCCAAGACTAGTCCAATTCACATGTAAGACGCTAGCTTCACCAAAACGCGAGGCTAACAATCTCAACACTCGACTAATTCTTTTGTCAAAGATACTTTTATGGATCTCAAAAACAAAATCGAAACAACAACCAAAAATCATCAAGCGTCGATCCAAAATTTCAAAGCTAAATTCGACAGATTTGCTGACAAGCAATCTGGTCGACCTCGTGGATCTTTTCCTAGTAACACTCAACCTAACCCAAAAGGTAGCTCATCTAAACCTTATCAACCACCATAAGCTTGAAACGAACATGTAAATGCCGTATTTACACGAAGTGGTAAAACCTATAACCCACCTATCAACCCAAATGATCAACCTAATGATTCTGAATCTCCTATCAACTTCAATAGTGATAATGAAGATGAAGAACCTATACCTCAACCCAAAACTAAAGAACCAAACCCAGTCAAAGAAACACCAATACGTAAACCATACAAACCAAAAATCCCATATCCTTAACGCCTCAGAAAAGAGAAAATGGAAGCTCAATATGGAAAATTCCTCGACATGATTTGAGCCGTTCAAATCAACGTACCTCTGGTCTACGTTTTAGCCGGAATGCCCAACTATTGAAAATTTCTCAAGGAACTCGTTAGTAACAAACAAAAAATCGAACAAATTTCAGCTGCTTTCCTGAGCGATGAAAGTTCCACCATACTTCAAAACAAAGTTCCACCAAAACTTGGAGACCCTAGAAGTTTTCTCATTCCATGTAACTTCAAAGCTTTCTCATGTAATGCTTTATCCGACCTTGGTGCTAACATAAATCTCATGTCGTATTCCTTATACGCGAAGTTATCTCTCGAGACTCTCAAACCTACTGAAATGAGTGTAAGATTAGCCGACCGATCGTTCTAATATCCTGTCGGAATAGCTGAAAATATGCTCGTTGAAGTTGGTAAATTCACCTTCCCTGCTGATTTCGTTATTCTCAAAATGGAAGAAGACAGTAAAGTTCCCCTTATCTTAGGAATACCTTTTCTCCACACAGCCAAAGCAATAATTCAAGTTAAACAGAAGCAACTCAATCTTGGAGTTGGAACTAAATGAATGATCTTTAATATCGATTCTGCAATGAAACATTCTTACTCAAACGATGATACATGTTTAGTATTGATGTTATCGATGAAATCTTAGAAAAAGATTTCGATGCTCTTCTCGATGAAGGAAGTGAAATCCTCCATTCGATCGAAGGAACCATCCTAGAAGAAAAACTCTTTGCTGAATTGGATGAATCTATGGCAATGACTGCCGATGAAAACTCTAAATCTGAATCTGACATCGAAGAACCACCATTTGAAAAAAATCACCTTTAACACTGATTACAAGATCAAAACAACTCTAGAAGAACCTCTATAACAACCCATAATTTTCAAATATTTTCATCAATGTAATATCTACTTACTATATTAAGTACAACCTTTTTCACGGGAATATTTTTTGTTTTTATTCCATTCCATTTTGTAACCTAGTTTATATTTCTAAAGTATACGAGCTCACGCAACCTCTATCAATGCCATCTATATCATGTAAAAATCCTTATTTGTCAGTATATTTCTTAATATCATTTTTACTAAGTACATTTTCCATTTAACGTACTTTTCAAAATTTTATATCAAAACAAGCATTAAACGTTAAACGTTCATATCAAAACCCTAATTAGAAGTAAGTACTACATTAAAATGAAATGCAAGCTTCAGCATGTGTAAAGTTTACAATGCATACATTTGAACAACTTTTCCCTCCAAAACAATGTACACTTTATAAAGCTCAATGTACAAGTCAATTAATGTAAGTAAGTCAAACTTAGGTCATTCTACCTCCAAATTAATTTCTAGTTTCTTACCAACCACTTTAACAAAGGTACAAGCACTTATGTGTGAATCCTAAACCCTAAACCTAATCCCTAAATTATCTAAAAACCTAATCCAAAAACCCTAACCCTAAAAATAAAACCCTAAACCCTAATTTTACTTTCAACCAAAAACTAAACCCTAAACCTAAAACTAAGCCCTAAACCTTAATCCTAAGCCCTAATATCAGTATCTAACACTAATACTAAATCTTTATCTATCATAAAACCCTAATTCTATACTCAAATCTAAGTCAAAACCCTAAATTGACCTACAACCGATACCCATTTTACCCCCATTTCTTACCCATTTTTAAACCAAGCCACCCATCCAAGCACCTCCATGGCCTCATCCTTATGTCACCAAGTAGCCTAAGCATCTCCATCACCTCTTTGCTAATATACTTGGCCACCAAGTAGCTTTGTCACCTCTTTGTCTCTTTTTTTAGCCGAACCCCTCTAACACCATATATCTTGCTTAGATATTTTTCTAGCTCATATTACTCATCACCTAGCTTCCATGAATCATCTATCTATAGCCTTAGATCAACTACACTAAGCAAACTTGGTTACCAAGGGTATTTTCACCCTATAAATACACGAACCAAGCACCCTTTTTAAATCATCCTCTAATTTTTCACATACTCAAATGGAGTTCTATCCTTTCCATAGCAGCAACTAGAATTTCAAGTTAAAGTCGATAAGCTCAACATAGAAGCCATGTAGTAAGAATAAATGAGCCCTTGACAGTCGTTACTAGTGCGTACGAACCTGAAAGAACCAATGTTCGACCCATTTTCTAGCTCACGGCAGCTTTGTTCTTGTTCAATAAGCTTATATCTATATTAGGATGTTTATAATTACTCTTAAGATATATATGAACTCTTGTTTGAAGCTTTGAATCCTCAAACCCATGCGTTTTTGGTTAAAACCCTAAAAATGACCCATTTTGATTTTCTAACTAACAAATCCTTTTTCTAAACTTTTGTTATATTAGAACATCTTATCTTTGCTTATTCTAATAATCTATAATCTGCAAATATCATTTGGAACCTTAAAATAAGCTTGCATGGCTTTTTGGACTTGATTTGTATAATTATTTCCATGGCATGGGTATTATTGTAACTTTCTAAAAAATTATAACTAATGGGCCAAAATGTCAATATTCTAAAGTTTATAAATATAAGGACCTTTTGCCAAGTTTCAAGTTAAAGGTTTAATTATATTATAATATTATATATAAAGACTAAAGTGTAAAAGTTTATAAACCAAGGGTATTATTGCTAATTTTGCAAACTTAATAAAAATTATATATTTTTATATAAATGTATAAATATTATAATTAATATTATAAAAACGATTTTATCAAAACCGAAACTTTATACTCGTTATTAATTATCGATCGTCGCTTTATATAATCAATTACGTTATATATTTAACGTAACAGTAATTATCATCGACTAGCTTTTGAAGAAACTTAAAATCTTATCATATCACGTTACTAGGGAGTTTCATGTGAGGGGTTCCATTTGAGTATTTGTTTTGACGAGTTTGCTGGGTTTACGATTTAAAGTGCCCTGGCTCCTCAAACAATACTACATGGCCTCTGGATTATGATAGCCCGAACAGTGATACAATATTTCCATAAATTGATAAATCAAACATGTACGTTAAACATCATGAAGTTTTGAAACATAAACCATCACACTAAGACTTGACATATTACTTCAGGTTGTGTGACAAAGCCGTTACTTTCACTTGATATACTTTTGTCATCAATCAAATTTCTCTATACTAATAAGGTGAGTTCATAGCCTCGCTTTTAAATCTCTTTAATATTTCATAAACCCCGACGAGGGGATACATGCTTAAACCATTAATGTTTTTCCAACTATATGTTATCATGATATATTATTGCCTAAGTTACCTCCATTTTCCCATAAGACATCCCAGTCTCTCTTTGGGTAATAGCTCCCAGTATCTCTTTGGGTAATAGCTCCCAATATCTCTTTGGGTAGTAGCTCCCAATATTTCTTTGGTGTATAGATTCTGTATCTCTTTGGGTAGTAGCTCCTGTATCTCTTTGAGTAAGTAGCTCCTTAGTCATGTCTTCGGATAGAGGGGGGGGTTCCGGGTTATGAAATATGTGATTCATGAGTCTTTAGGGATAATATTTTTTGGTTCGTTTTCATTTTATAACACTGGTTTTCCATAATAATATTGTTTTCCAAATATTATTGTTTTCTTTATTAATATTGTTTTCTATAATATACTATTTTCCAAAATAATACTATTTTCCACAATAATATTTTTTCTATATAATATTGTTTTTCCAAGATTAATATTGTTTTCCATTGTTAATATAGTTTTCCAGTAATTAATTGTACTCATTGCAATTATTACACTTATGGGTGTATAACAACGTAACCCACTATTGAACTTGTACCCAACTATTATAACTGAAAACCTACCTATGAATTTCACTCAACCTTTGTGTTGACCCTTTTTGCATGTTTATCTCAAGTAATTGAGCAACATATGGCACGGAGTGGCACGAACTTGAAGATGGCTAAATTGTTATCATTCAAACTTTATGTTTCTAGATTTTGAGACCTCCTTTGTAAAACTCTGATATGATATTGAATGATAACTAAATTTTCCAAAACGTCTCTTTTGGAGTCGTCCACTTTTGGTTTTTTTACCCCCCCCTTTTCTATGATTATGTTGTTGATTCATGAAGTAATACCTCATATTAGATTTGCTTGCTCTATAGTCAAAAAATGGGGGTATTACAGATTGGTATCAGAGCTCATGGTTATAAAGAATAAGGGTAAAACCTAAACTATAACTACTTTTTTCAATCCAAGAGAGTCCTCCATGCAACTGCATTTCCCCGAATAGTGTATGTAAGAGATTTGTGTAGCAGATAATACATAACTATTATACTATTATATAAATAACTTATGTTATTTCCACTGGTTGTTATACAGTCATGTCTTGTAACACCCTTTTTTCCCTTTTGTTACGATGGTGGAGGATGCTTTGTCCTCTACAAATGCTCTTAAATATCACCGACTTCACCGGACTATTCCGAGATTTCCTTCTTCCCAAGGATTTTTCACCACCTAAATTCTACTGAGACTCTTTTGAATCACCCATTTCCAGTATCTCCTTCTTTATCACTAGGATCTTCATCACCGGTTAGGCACAGCACTCAGTATTACACCACCACCAGACATATCCCTTTGATGAGTCTTCTTCTTCAAAGTTAGATTATTTCCTTTATGGATCATACAGCAGACCATATGGGAAGTGAACCTGTCCGCTGAGGAACCTGGATGAGTACAGATACTGTTATAATGTCATCTCTTAGAATTTATCTTTGGGATTATCAGGATCAGAGTCTTCTAACAAGATCAAAGAACTCAAAAACAACAAGACCTTAAATCTTAATCCTAACACTAATATTAAACTTTAAACTATCTTAAACCCTAACCCTAACTCGAATTAAAACCAAAAATCCTAACCCGAAACCCTAAACTAAACTCGGCAACATTTTTCTTCATGTTTACCTATTTTTAATCAACCAAGCACATCAAGGACCTCTATGATATCCCCAAGCAACCACCCAAGTAGCTTACAAGCACCTCTATCACCACCCTTAAGAACCAAGTTTGGCCTTGTTACCATGCATACATTTCAAATCACACCTCAAAACTTCAATACACACACAAATGGAGTTCTAGCTCTATAGCTTCCATGAATCATCTATAGCCTTCCTTAATCAATAATCTACAGCTCTTGACACCTTTCATAGCTAAAACTTGGGCACCAAGGGTGTTTCAACCCTATAAATAGCCGAAACATGCATAAATTTCAAATCACACCTCAAAACTTCAATACACACACAAATGAAGTTCTAGCTCAGTCAAGGAACAAGTATAAGCTCCCTAAGCTCAGAATAGAAGCCAAGAATCAAGAAAAAGGAGCCCTTGAAGTCGTTACTAGGCATACGAACCTGAAAAACCCATTCCAACCCATTTTAGCTTAAGTAAGCCTAAGATCTTGTTCCATAAACTTATAATCTATATTAGAATGTTCATAATACTCTTAATATCATATATAAACTCTTGTTTGAAGCTTTGAATCCTCAAACCCATGTGTTTTTTATTAAAACCCTAAAAACAACCCGTTTTTATTTTCTAGCTAACGAATCCTTTTTCTAAACTTTTGTTACATTAGAAAATCTTATTTTAGCTTATTCTAATAAGCTATAACCTGCAAATATCATTTGGAATTTTGAAATAAGCTTGCATGGCTTTTTGGACTTGTTTTGCATAACTTTTTGATATTTATAACTATAGGGGCTGAAAATGTTATTATTCTAAAGTAATAACTATAAGGACCTATTTTGCCAAGTTTCAAAGTTAAAGGTTTAAATTATATATACTTTATATGTAAAGGACTAAAGTTGTAAAAGTTTATAAACCAAAGGTATATATTGCCAATTTTGCAAACTTAAAAATATAAAATATAATATTTTTATATAAATTATAAAAATATATATTAATATTATGAAACTCGATTTTATTAAAACCTGACACATTTATCATTATTAATCAAAAATCAACGCATTATTTCGTTATATATTTAACATAAATTATAATCAACTAACTTTTGAAGAAACTTAAAATCTTATCGTATCACATTACTATGGAATTTCATATGAAGGGTTTCATTTGAGTTTTTGTTTTGACGAGTTTGCAGGGTTTACGATTTAAAGTGCCCTGGCTCCTCAAACAATACTACATGGCCTCTGGATTATGATAGCCCGAACATCGATACAATATTTCCATAAATTAATAAAGCAAAGATATACGTTAAACTTTATGAAGTTTTGAAACATAAACTATCACACTAAGACTTGACATATTACCCAAGGTTATGTGACGAAGCCATTACTTTTACTTGATATACTTTTGCCATCAATCAGATTTCCTTATACTGTTAAGGTAAGTTCATAGCCTCGCTTTTAAATCTTATAATGTCTCATAAACCCGCAAGGGGGATACATGCTCAATTGTTTTTAATATACACAAGTACTTAAAACCGATATCGTGAGTTCATAGCCTCGCTTTTTTAAATTCTTCTAATATTTATAAACCCGCGAGGGGGATATCTACGCTACAATTGTTTTTAATTACGACAAGTACTTAAAAAACCGTTTCGAGTTCATAGGCTCGCATTTCAATCTTTTGAATGTTTATAAACCTGCGAGGGGTTTACATGCTCAATGTTTTTGTTTAAATTACACAAGTACTTAAAACTGATATTGTGATTTCATAGCCTCGCTTTTAAATCTTCTAATATTTCATAACCCCGCGAGGGGGATACATGCTCAATTGTTTTTAATATACACAAGTACTTAAAACCGATATTGTGAGTTCATAGCCTCGCTTTTAAATCTCTTCTTATGTTTCCATAAACCCATGCGCGATGGGGGATTACATGCTCTATTATTTTTAATATACACAAGTACTTAAAACTGATATTGTGAGTTTATAGGCCTCCGCTTTTGAATGCTTGCTAATATTCATAAAACCCGCCGAGGGGGGATACATGCTCAATTATTTTTAATATACACAAGCACTTAAAACTAATATTGGGAGTTCATATTTTGTGAGTGGTGTTCTGTCCGCTACCGCGCACCT
Source organism: Tanacetum coccineum (assembly GCA_026074375.1). Taxonomy (NCBI): domain Eukaryota; kingdom Viridiplantae; phylum Streptophyta; class Magnoliopsida; order Asterales; family Asteraceae; genus Tanacetum; species Tanacetum coccineum. The sequence goes on along the minus strand of BQNB010011315.1, from coordinate 5,169 downwards.
CCTGCCTTTTCACTCTTTTAATGTTTATAAACCCCGAGGGTGGATTCATGCTTATTTTTTATAATATACACAAGTACTTAAATCCGTTTTTGTAAGTTCATAGCATCGATTTTTAGATTCATCTAATATTTCATTACCTTTGCGAGGGGGCTACATGTTAATTGGTTTTAATATACACAAGTATCTTTTAAACTAATATTTGTGAGTTCATAGCCTAGTTTTTAAATCGTCTAATGTGTCATAACCTCGAGGGGGATTCATGCTCCAAGGGGGTGTGAATTTCTATCTTAGGTAGGATTTACATGTGTGGTGAGGGCTTTGAGCACTCGGTGCTAGTGCTTTGGAATGGGTGGGTGGTTCTTAGATTGTAGGGAAGAATTTTGTTGATTTTTTGTCATTGAATAAATTTTTTATTATTTTTGTTTTTCTTTGCTATCATTTTGTTGGCGGGTTTAATTTTGTTATCTCTTCAATGTTTGTATTTGATTTTATTTATTGTTTTGTTTCTATTTTTTACTAATTTTACTATCCTTTTTTGATTGTCGTTTTCTCCGATAGGTTTTGTTAAGTTTATAAAATAGAAACTATTATTACGGTTGACTTGTAAGGGTTCACTTACTTCATGTTTTGTTTTTGTGTTTTTACATAAAACCTCATTTAGACGATAAAATAGATATTAAGTTAAAAATCTTACCGCCACCAGCGATAGAGATATAGCGTTATACATGTAATTCTACGACCAAAATTCCTGCGAGGGGGATACATGCTCAATTGTTTTTAATATACACAAGTACTTAAAACCGATATTGTGAGTTCATAGCCTCGCTTTTAAATCTTCTAATGTTTCATAAACCCGCGAGGGGGATACATGCTCAATTGTTTTTAATATACACAAGTACTTAAAACCGATATTGTGAGTTCATAGCCTCGCTTTTAAATCTTCTAATGTTTCATAAACCCGCGAGGGGGATACATGCTCAATTATTTTTAATATACACAAGTACTTAAAACTGATATTGTGAGTTTATAGCCTCGCTTTTGAATCTTCTAATATTTCATAAACCCGCGAGGGGGATACATGCTCAATTATTTTTAATATACACAAGCACTTAAAACTAATATTGTGAGTTCATAGCCTCGCATTTCAATCTTTTAAATGTTTTATAAACCCGCGAGGGGATACATGCTCAATTTTTTATAATATACACAAGTACTTAAAACCGATATTGTAAGTTCATAGCCTCGCTTTTAAATCATCTAATATTTCATAAACCCGCGAGGGGGATACATGCTTAATTATTTTTAATATACACAAGTACTTAAAACCGATATTGTGAGTTCATAGCCTCGTTTTTAAATCTTCTAATGTTTCATAACCCACGAGGGGGATACATGCTTAATTGTTTTTAAATATACACTCAAGATACTTGAAAAATCGATCTTGTGAGTTCATAGCCTCGCATTCAATCTTTTGAATGTTTTTATAAAACCCCGCGGGGGGATACTAAGCGCAAGTGTTTTTTTAATATACACAAAACGTACTTCAACCGATATTGTAAAGTTCTAGCCTCGCCTTTACTGATTTAAATGTTTTTGTAAACCCGCGAGGGGGATGCGTTTGTTTGTATACAAATTAAACACACGGGGTTTTTGATATATGATATGGTTCCATCACTGTGAATAGTCCCATCTTTATATGTTTTCTAAATCCCGTGGGGGATTCATGCTATAAACTATGAATACAAGTGTTTTTCCAACTATATGCTATCCTGATATATTATTGCCTAAGTTACCTCTATTTTCCCATAAGACATCCCAGTCTCTCTTTGGGTAATAGCTCCCAGTATCTCTTTGGGTAATAGCTCCCAGTATCTCTTTGGGTAGTAGCTCCTAGTATCTCTTTGGGTAGTAGCTCCCAGTATCTCTTTGGGTAGTAGCTCCCAGTATGTCTTCGGATAGAGGCTCCCGGTTCTATTAAAATATGTGATTCATGAGCTTAGGGCAATAATACTGTTTTCCATGATAATACTGTTTTCCATGATAATACTGTTTTCCATGATAATACTGTTTTCCATAATAATTGTACTCATTGCAATTATTACACTTATGGGTGTATAACAACGTAACCCACTATTGAACTTGTACTCAACTATTATAACTGAAAACCTATGAATTTCACTCAACCTTTGTGTTGACCCTTTTAGCATGTTTATCTCAGGTAATTGAGCAACCTATGGCACGGAGTGGCACAGACTTGAAGATGGCTAAACTGTTATCATTCAAACTTTATGTTTCTAGATTTTAGGACCTCCTTTGTAAAACTCTGATATGATATTGAATGATAACTAAATTTTCCAAAACATCTCTTTTGAGTCGTTTTCTATGATTATGTCTGTTGATCCATGAAGTAATACCCCAGATTAGCTTCCGCTGCTATATGTCAAAAATAAGGGTGTTACAGATTGGTATCAGAGCTCATGGTTATAGAGAACAAGGGTAAAACCTAAACTATAACTACTTTTTCCATCCAAGAAAGTCCTCCGTGCCACTGTATTTCCCCGAATAGTGTATGTAAGAGATTTGCATAGCAGATAATACATAACTATTATACTATTATATAAATAAATTATGTTATTTCCACTGGGTGGTTATATAGTCATGTCTTCATACACCCACCCTTCTATCCCTTTTGATTACAACATGAAGGATGCTTTTTCCTCTACAAATGCTCCTAACTATACCCCGACTTCACCGGACTATTCCCGAGATTTCTTTCCTCCCAAGGATATTTCACCACCTAAAGACACTAAGACTCCTGTTGAATCACCCATTCTAGTATCTCCATCTTCATCAGTAGGATCTTCATCACCGGTTAGGTCAACTACACCACCACCAGACTATCCCTTTGATGAGTCTATCTTCGCAGAGTTAGATAACTCATTATGGATCATACCGTGATCACTGGGAAGTGAACCAGTCCCCGAGGAACCTGATGAGTCAGATACTTGTTATAATGTTCATCTCTGGAAATAATTAATGAGGATATCCAGGTTCAAGAGTCTCCTAAACATGATCCAAGGACTCAAAAACAACAAGGGAGAACCACCAGATTAGATCTGTGTCATATACAGCTTTCTAGAATCCAACCACTAGATGTATGAATAATAACACTTGTCAAATTTTTCTATGTAAATTATATAGACAAGTTATTTATACAGTGGTGATTCCGTTATACCTCATTGTTTCATAATACCATTTGTATATGTCGAAATTGTCTATCCTATAGTATGATGACTTATATCTTTATTCGGGATTACTATGATTCTCTTACCATCTAATTTTCTTAAACCTTTGTACCTAGAAACAGTAAGCCTTCTATTGGATCACTCACTCCATTATCTCTGTATCTATCTCTAGAAGTCTTAAATTCTAAAATTTCCCGTTATACCTTGCAATGTAATATCAAAGAATGATCACAAGTCTTTGTATTATAATGAGAATTTTCATACCTTAACTTGTGATATGATTATATCATTTTATGGGTTCTTATTCTATGTTGTCTTATATATATTAATAGATGCCTCCCAAGAGAACATTAACATCTGAAACACCAACTATGACTCAGGCTGCCATTCGACAACTGATTGCTGATGGTATTGCTACAGCTCTGGAAGCACAAGCTGCTACCATGGAAAATACCAATAGGAATATAATAAGTAACTACAAAGGAATTATGAGTTGTTAACCTTCCTATTTCAATGGTACGGAAGGAGCTGTTGGCCTCATCTTCTAGTTTGAACGTACTAAATCAGTATTTTCTTATAGAAAGTGTGCCGAGGAAGATAGAGTGACATTTTCTACTGGTACTCTAACCAATGACGCCTTGTCCTGGTGGAATGCATACGTCCAACCTATTGGGATAGAACAAGCCAACAGGATCACCTAGACCGAATTGAAAAGGCTCTTGACCAATAAGTATTGCCCTCGAACTGAAGTCAAGAAAATGGAAGACGAATTTTACAACTTGGCTGTGAAAGGAAATTATCTCAAAACTTACGTTAGAAGATTTCAGGAATTAGCAGTCTTATGCCCAAACATGGTTCCAAATGTTGGGACTTAAAAGACTTTATGGATTCTTAGAAGTTACTGCTGCTCAGGTATATAATGGAAATTATGCTAAGTGGTTAGTACTGGTAGTATAATGTTACCACTGCTAGTTACTAATATTAGTATAAATTAGTATTGGTAGCATACAGTTACTGCTGTTAGTTGAAGTTAAGACTGCTCAGTGTTGAAGACTAAAATATAAGCCAAGTAGTTAGTGTCGTTAGTAGTAAAAGTTAAGACTGCAAGTATAGGTTACTACTGTTAATGTATATTAGTACTGCTAGTACTAATGTTACTACTGCTTATGTTTATTAGTACTGCTGGTGGAAAGATTACAACTGATTGAAGACTATTTACTGTCAAGAGGATAAAGACGAATTAAAGAGATAAAGATTGTTTCGAGAACAAGAATGCGTGTAAAGATAAGTGTTGAGATATTTATGTACAAGATATACATAATGTATTAATTTAGAAGATTACGTTTATGTTTTAGAAAAGATTGAGATATCTTAGGAATGTATTGTAAGCTGACTAGGACTCCTTAGTCTATAAAAGGAGGCTATAGGGCATTAGTTGAGATATCACAAAAACACACAGTCGTATCATAATCAGTTTTCATAGTTGTCAAATTCAATTAAGAAAAGCTTCAAGGTTGTAAACCCAGTACTAAGTTAAGAGTACTCGTATTATTGATCTAATAATATTGGAGCGCTTGATTATATCTTTGTTTGTTCAAGATTACTGTTTCATTGACTTTACTTCGAGAGTATTAAGGTGTAGATTCCGCATACACTTTAATATACATACAAAGTTTCTACAACAAGTTATTTTTGATTTATCCAAGGTAATTTAACCTTAGACAACCTAAGGAATCGATCTAGGTTTGGGATCAACAAGTGGTATCAAAGCTTTGTTTTGAGAAACTTTAATCTAGAAGACATGGAGCTTGAATCTACAAATAGTGTTCCTACTGTAAAGCTTCCCATACTCAAATTGGGGGAGTATGAGATGTGGGCTATAAGGATTAAGCAGTACTTCTAGATCCAAGACTATGCACTCTAG
>BQNB010011314.1:57857-81767 GCA_026074375.1 Tanacetum coccineum | reverse complement strand
CACCACCTTTTCAAATCGCTATGGAAGACGTATGTGCTAAAACCCCTAGGTGGAACAAATGGTGTAAATGAAAATGTATACTTGGGACTTGAACTGTCCGTGGAGGTAGTGATCCATTTGAGGCGCGTGTTTGTGCACGGAGTATTGCCTGACACTGGCCACATGCTACATAGTAACACACTCTACCCTGTGCCTATTAAAGTTGCCTCATATGTAAAATCGATTCCCTGCAAAGTATATCATATATTAACAGTTTTCAATATAAGTTATGAGAATTTATTTATTAAGTGATGAAGATTTATGTTGTTGGTCTATATCAGTCTTAATAAATATTCTAGCTATATATAAGATCAAATGTATACCATATAACAACGTTTATAATTACTTAATAGTGTGTACTCTCTTATGCCACCTGGATGACCGTTAACCACTGACCAAACACCAATCGGGATGTCTGCAGTCACGCGTGCAGATGCTTCTAGACTGTTTCACAACACGGTGTGAGTTCCATGTGTGAAGGTTGATGTATATTAGTTTACCAGCCATCTGTTAACATACGCAATAAAAAATCAGAAAAGTTCGCCAAAAATGAATCACAAATAAGGCACCGATCTGAAATAACACATATGAAAAGTAAAAATATTCGTAGTTATAGATATTTTTTGTAGTCAAAGAATACTGGAGTACTATCGTTGGTCCAATGAGACAGCGATGTTATATTATGAATACCCCATTAGTATGTTCAAAATATTTTTATCGCTAGTTCCAATCGATCTCAGCCTTTAATGGCGATTCAATCTAGCCCTCAAAGTCAACATTGTTAAGTGATCAATTCACATAATTAAGAGCATTGCAAAATATCAATTTATGAAGCAGCATCATACCAATCAGAAACTGGGTAAAAAAGAGTGCATTCCAAAAAATAAGCAGAATATTACCTCAACCACGAATGCATTGCGAAGTTAATCTCAGACCCATCCGTATACATCGTCAAAGGATCAATCCCAACCCCAACTTCGTTAATGTCATGATCAAAGCATAACATCTTTGTCCTGGGATTTCTGTAGCCTAATAGTTGCCAAACTGCCATCACCAGTCTCCGCTATTAGTAAGAGATCGTCACCGTCGTATCCATCTAAAAAAATAAGAGTTCATATAGGTTATTAAAAGCTATTTGCAGGTTAAATTTAGCTTCTTATTCAATCAATAACATATTGGAGATGTGCAAAAAACAATTGTTGACATATACAGGTCTGGCCTTAAGGGGTGTTTGGATATTCCCTTAAACAACTTATGGTTAATATCAAAACACGATACAGGTGAACCAAGATTCCTAAACACCTTAACGTAACCTAAGTTTAGCTATATCCAAATATTCAAAAACAGAATAGTTATACACATTAACGACTAATATCTTATAACACTGACCTTGGCAGCCTGGATCAAGATGAAAATGAGAATATGAAGTTCATAAAGTAGCTATATCTCTGCGCCAAAACCCTATATATGCTCCTCCTTTTGTAGAGCCGAAATGGACACAAAAGGTGGGAAGTAGCATTTTTAACCTTCATCTTCTTGATTTCTGGATCAAAGAAGTTCTGCATAAGAAACAAAAAATGAATACGATTGCATAAGATAGCTTTGGTATGTTAAGGGGTGTTTGGGGCTGCTCAAAACTTGTATTTTATCTGGTTATTTGGGTCCTTTCAAGGGTTGTCCATCGCAGCCGCAAAGTTGCTGTTTCAAACGCAGTTTTAGGGATACGAATCCAAAATACAGAAAATAATAGTGAAGGTCGAACTCAGTACATGGATACCATATTTCCACAATCAAATTAGAAACTAAAAGATCAATAAAAAAAACCCTGGAAACCAAATTAATTTGACATTGTCATTGTCTCATTCTTATCTAGTTGTTTAGAACTTATCTTATATCTCCACTGATCATTTTTTAACGTCAGGTGGCTCTATGTAAACCAAACACTCATTATTAAGGGCATACTGAATATAAGTTTCGTTATACTATATGACTACTTACAAAGATTAAAGATGCAAGAAAGACAAAGTCTTCAATTACATATTCATCAATATGACTACTTACAAAGATCACTAATAGTCCATGACTTCATGACTTATGTTTTAACAAAGAACTATCAGTACTAAGATGACGACGTAAAAAGATCCATCATTATTATATTATATATTCATGACCATTGTCCTAATTTCCAATTTCTAACATAAGTTTCAATTTAGAAACTTGCAGCATGTTGGACCGTTTTTGATGTTCCAGAAACCGTGCAACTTGTTTCGAGTGTGGCATAGTAGTCATCCTATAGTTGAGATAAAAAAATATGAATTTAGGATTGCTTATTTATGACCAAATTGTTTATGAATGTATAAAAAACAGTTTCAATAGCAGCCAAACACCCCCCTATAAAGCAGTCACAACATATGGCAGCAACACAGACAGCTCAAAGTAAGACTAAAAAAAAGTTTATGGTGGCAATAGAACAGCTCGAAATAGGACTAAAAAACAGCATACGGTGGCAATAAAACAGCCAGAAAAAACAGCGAAAGGACTTAGTAAGCATTAAGTGTCGATGCGTTGGACTAACAAATTTAGTAAGAAATTAGTCATAGCGAAATAAAACTTTAAATTGGAAACAATAGTACTTACTAAATTTGTTAGTCCAACGCATCGACACTTAGTTCTTACTATACTATAAGCTAGCAACCAAATATATATCCTACAGGTTAACACGAAAGACAAAAAATGTTATAAAGCATTGCAACTTTTACAATAATTTTCATAAAAATTATGGCTATTTGATTTTATCCACCCGCACCATATTTCCAACAAATTAGTGAATAATGTTTAATAGATTTACCTGTTGGCACACTTGTCTAAGCTCATGCTCAAGATGCACAATATTAATTCTACCAGCTTAGATTATAAAATGACGTATGTACAAACAAATTATATAGAAGAATGATTATGTACCAACCTCGACAGACAAAGTACTTGCAGCAGTAATCAACACTGATAGAGCCACATTTCCCCTGAAAAAAGTACCAAAAATATGAATTAGTGCTTAGATAATTTAGGGGGTATAGCTATAATGCTCTAATATAAAGCTACATACCGTGCGATGTAAGCCACAATATAACTTGTGGTTCCTATAATTAAACATGGAGATTTTGCATACCTGAGTCGAATGGGTATGATTGTATAAAAATACCTCCCAAAGTATATGTAGTTAAAAGAAATGAAAAGTAGAAGAATGCAGTCACCTCCACGGCATCAACCAACCAATATGAAACCAACAACATAATATGAGGGCACATTCATCAACTCGCTGATAAAAAATGATGATAACGGCATAACCCGCAATAATTGTACCATTGGAGTAGTTGAGAAATCTAAGAACATATTACCTCTTTTTCACCTCAACCATCTTATATTATTAGATAAATTCATACTACTAAAGTTATAGGTTAAAAGGATTTCAATATCTATAACTATAAATATTGGTCAGTGGTTGACACTGATGCCCAACAGTTAAAGGTCGATCAACATAAGCCAATACATGTAATATGATCTAAGAATTCATTCTCAGTGGAGTCCATGAATATGCATAACTTGATAAGATTTGTATAATCATCAATATGTTTGCATCGTTTAACTATTAAATATGTATCATGCAAAATAAGCTTTATATCAAGTAATGGAGTCTTAGTGGGCGTCTGAGATGTACCAGCATTAAAGTGTACAAAATGGGTCACGAAGGATTTAGATGTTTTTCCATACGAATATAGACAACTTGTCCAATCAGTGGAACTTCAAGGGTTGATATTTCCTGGTTCATGCAAGCTAAAATTTTCAGCCTTTTAGTCAAGTGAAATATATATATGAGTTATTATATTCGCATTGAGATTGTTAATAAGAATCACACTGCTATAGCCAAACACACTTCAAGTAACTAATGACAATTAAACTTAGAAACTACTATAAACAAAAACTTTTAAGCAACTCATATAAAATAATTCACATAATCTATGGTTCTGTTTTTTTCATAACATCAAAACACATTCTCATTTCTTAATCTGAGTTTTATCCGATTTAAGATTTCGATAGAACCATCGAAATACTTCGATTTGAAAGTGTTTACACGACTCTTAGATTTCTGTGATCATAAATTCATAACAAAGATCGAAGTAACTGTGATCATGACGAACCGAGAATCTATGAAGGATATGACGAGTAAGTTCGATAAGTTGGATAAGTTTGAAGGGAAGGACTTTCGTCGCTGGCAAAAGAAGATGCACTTTCTGCTTACCACACCTGAAAGTTGTGTACGTTCTGAGTACACCCAGTCCTGTATGGTCCAAAAAATGAAACTTTGGAGACGACTAGGAAGAGGATGAAGTGGGAGAACGACGACTACATATGCCGTGGTCACATTCTAAATGGTATGTCTGATTCCCTTTTGATATCTATCAAAAGTGGGAATTACAAAAGCATATGGGAGTCCCTAGAAATCACACAATACATGGCAGAAGATGTTTCTGCAAGAAGTTCTCGTGAGTAATTTTAATGAATTCAAAATGGTTGATACCAGGCTGTCATGGAACAATTTCTTTGAAATGTTAAGATTCTGGACAGTATACCAAAAACATATTTATGATGGATGAGGCCATCTAGTTGCAGTTATCATTGATTAAAATGCCCCATCTGGGAAAGAATTCATACATGGTTTGAAACATAAAAAGGAAAGAGTTAAATTTGGTTCAAATGGTAGTCATCTACGAATTTGAGGATGGTTTTAAGAAATCAGGAACTTGATTAATAAATCCTAAAGAAAGAAACCAAATTGGATCATCTTCTGTCAACCATGGTTGAAAGGAGGATTGAGTCAAATTTCCAAAAATTCAATATGAACAAAAAGAAAGTTCAAAAAGTGTGATGATAAATTTCGCAACATGAAGGGTACAATGCTGTTGGAAATGTAACAATTTTACAGATTATTTATAATGTTTTAATTATGTTTGTTATTTTGATGCATTTATGTTTAGGAGGATGAAGTTGCTTGGTGGAGTTGATTGGCGCAACAAGTCATGTTTGCAAGGATCTTCGTTAGTTTCATGTCCTTGTAAATCGGATTGAGATGGCTGTTTGTAAAAATGGGGAAACGTTTGCAACTGAAAACCAATTCAAGGTAATAGGGGTGTTTTATTGACTTTCACTTCTGGAAAAACTTATGTTTAGTTAATGGTATTGTATGTACCTGGGATTCGAAAGAATCTTGTTTTGAAATTGTGTTGATATGGTCTGTGGCTACAAACAATGTGTTGGAAGTGACAAGTATCATCTTGTCAAGACATGGTTTACATTTTGGTTGGAATTTGGTTCTGTATGTAATGGTTTTATGATTAGATAATCTAAATAATCTTTGTTTATTGCTTCTGCTTGTATGATTACTTCTAGTCAATAGTAATAGTTTATAGCAAATCTGAATTATGGCATGTTAGAATAGGACATGTTCATTAACAAGAGATGGGGATATGTCTTAATATGAGTTAATACATGCTTTTGACTGACACATGAAAGTTGCAAAACTTGTATGTTAACAAAGATTACTAGACAACCATTTAAGGGTGTTAATCGAGAAAGCAAAGTATTAGATCTCATACATAGTGATTTGTGTGATTTTCATGCCAATCCTTCACTAGGACATAATAAGTATGTCATTACTTTTATTGATGATGCTTCTAGATATTGTTATGTCTATCTATTGCATGCGAAATATGAAGCTTTAGATAAATTTAAAATTTATAAACAAGAAGTAGAACTTCAAAGACAAGATTTAATAAAAGTATTGCGTACTGATAGGGGTGGTGAGTATTATGATCCAGTTTATTTCCAATCAACTGGTATAATACATCAAACCACGGCTCCTTACACACCACAACAGAATGGGGTGGCTGAAAGGAAGAATAGGACTTTAAGGAATGGTGAATTCCCTGTTATCCATTCTGGAATAAGTGAAGGTTTTTGGGGGTGATTGAAGGCTATTGTTGACCAGCCTGTTATATTTTTGAATAGAACTCAAACAAAAATGTAAACAAACCCCTTTTGAATTGGACAGAAGGTTACCAAAATGACTTAATTTGAGGGTTTAGGGCTGTAGAGCGGTTGTAAGGCTAACTGAACCTAAAATGAAAAATCTGGGTAAGAAAGGTATAGATTGTATCTTCATTGGGTATGCTGAGCATTCCACGTGTTATAGGTTTTATGTTATAGAACCTAATGATTATGTGTCGGTGAACTCTATAATAGAGTCAAGAGATGCTATGTTTGATGAAGAACGGTTTACGTCTATACCTAGACCAAGAGGTATGATTCAACCATCTTCAAGTAAGATAGTTGAAGATGAGGTTGAAGGTACTGATGATGTACCTGGTCCATCTGTTCCTAGAAAAAGCACTAGAACAAGAAAAAGCCACCCCCTACCTTACTCTATTTTAGTCTTTTGGGTCGATTTTTCAACTTTATTTGGTTGATGGAACAAGAGAATAAGACTTATCTCAACGTGAATATTTGTTTCATTATTGGGAGGATCAAAGACCTTGAAGTGAAGCAATAGATTCTAAGGGATGTTGCTTTTGGAAAGAAGCAGTTTCAAAGGAGATGATTCCATCATGCTATAAATGATACTGGGAATTAACTGATTTGCCTTCTGGATGCAAAGCATTAGGATGTAAATGGATCCTAAAAAGGAAGATGAAAGTGGACGGAGCATATAGATAAATATAAGCCGATTGGTTTATCCCAACGGATTTGACAAAGGAGGGGAATTAGACTTCTTTGATACTTATGCTACCGTGCTAGGATTTTTATAATTAGATTATTATTAGTATTTGCTGCTATACATGATTTGTTATTCATCCAATGGATGTGAAAACAGCATTCTTGAATGGGATTTGGTGAGGGAAATTACATGAAACAACCAGAAGGGTTTGTGATGCCTGGACATGAAAGCAAGGTATGTAAATTAAAGAAATCTTTGTATGGTCTAAAACAAGCACCGAAACAATGGCATCAAAAATTTGATGATGTGGTGTTGTCTAATGGTTTTTCATTAAACCAAGCTGACAAGTGTGTGTATAGTAAATTTGATGCTTCTGGTAAAGGAAGGAATCATTTGCTTGTATGTGGATAACAAGTGATCTATGGTATCTGACCAAGATCAAAGTTAATACAGACAAAGAATTTGTCATCTAATTTTATATGAAGATCTGGGGGTGTGGGTGCTCATCGGTATCCCCCCCCCCCCCCCCTACCCCCTAATAAACGAGGAAACAATGGTATCTCTATTTCTCAATCTCATTATATTGAGAAGATACTGACAAAGTTTAACTTTGGTAATTGTTCTCCTGTTTGTACTCCTGTGGATCCTACTGTGAAGTTTTGACCTAATAAAGGAACTCCAGTGTCTCAGTTAATACTCTAGAGCTATTGGATGTCTTATGTATGCCATGATTAGCACTAGGCCAGATATAGCTTTTGCTGTAGGAAAGCTTAGTATGTACAATCCTAGTGCTCTACATTGGCAAGCTCTAGGTCGAGTATTTCAGTATTTGAAAGGAACCAAGGATTATGGTTTGACTTATAGTGGTTATCCTTCTGTTATAGAAGGTTATTCCGATGCCAGTTGGATTAATAATATGGAGGATCACTCGTCTACGAGTGGTTGGGTATTCCTTCTTGGAGGAGGTGCTATTTCTTGGGCTTCAAAGAAACAGACTTGTATTACAATCTCAACCATGGAGTCTGAATTTGTGGCCTTGGCTGCAGCTGGTAATGAAGCTGAGTGTTTCAGTGGCTGAGAATTTTATTTAGAAAATTCCTTTGTGGCCTAACCGTTTATCTACCATTTCTATAGATGTGATAGTGCTCGCTACCTTGGCTAAGTTTTAATAGTTCAGCTGTACAATGCAAGCTCTAGACACTTGGGTTGGTGTTAGACAATAGCATGTTCCGTGAACTTATCATGAATGGTGTGATTTCTGTGGAGTTTGTAATAAACTCAATTGAATTTAGCGACCATTTAACCCAAAGAGGTTAGCAAGAGATCTGTAACTCAGGCGGCTTTGGGATGCGGTTTAAGTCCACTTAATTTAAATCCTTGTATTCAAGATACCCAAATTCATCTAAACGAATGTTATATGCTGAATTCAATGAGGAAGCTTGACTTTCTTTGGATTGGAAACACATTAATTAGTCATCCACGTATGTGTTGTCAGGAGAACTGCAAGATAAGGGAGGTTGAAATTATATTTCTTAATGGTTTTTTGACAAATTGCATGTGCAGGTGCAAGAGTAAAAAACTACCTATATGAGCATGAAGTTTAGCTGCTTCAAGAAGCTTGGGACTTGGCTTTGATATGCTTATTGAAGGATAGGACACAAGCTAGTAAAACATAGTGTCAAGTAGAACATGTGAATATGTAAAACTTTTATGTATTATTATCTTCATTGTATCCTATGATAGAAAAGAGTTCAATCCTTTAGTGACACTCTGATATTCGAATATTTGGAATGCTAATGTACTAATGTGAAATTCAATCGTCTCGATATTTCATTTATGCATCAGTTTGTTGTTTGTTATGAGTTTGCTTTAAGTTAATCAAGATTACACTTAAATGGGGGAGGATTGTTGGTGATTTTGCGTCACCAATATGATTTAAGTGTAATGGATTGACTTGGTTGACCAATGTGTAATCATGATAAATGTTCAACAAGTCGGGGTTGTGCGGAGTGCACACTTGTATGGCGTTATTATGATTATCATTCGGGGCGAAGCCCCGTATGACGGGGCGTCTGGGGGGTCCGGCAGCGCCCTCTGTTGCGGGTCCAAGGGGCGGCAGGCCTGGCAGGGTCAAGGGCAGCGCCCCTGGCTGGGAAAATTTTTATTTGGTATAAAGTGCTATGTTAAAAAATGCACTTGGAAATAAAATTCCCGGATATGGACTTGTTTTGTTTTGGCCCTTTTATTTAACCGATTTGGCAGTTAAACTAACTGCTATGCAGTTATAACTGAAAAATCAGTTTTGTTGGTCATATAATCATCATAATCTCTGGTTCTGTTTTTTCATAACATCAAAACACATTCTCATTTCATAATCTGAGTTTTATCCGATTTAAGATTTCGATAGAACCATCGAAATACTTCGATCTGAAAGTGTTTACACGACTATCAGATTTCTGTGATCATAAATTCATAACATGTAATATGATCTAAGAATTCATTCTCAGTGGAGTCCATGAATATGCATAACTTGATAAGATTGGTATCATCATCAATATGTTTGCATCATTTAACTATTAGATATGTATCATGCAAAATTTGCTTTATTAAAGTAAATGGAGTCTTGAGTCGGGCGTCCGAGTCCGAGATGTACCCGCATTAAAGTGTGTACGAAGGATTTAGATGTTTTTCCATACGAATATAGACAACTTGTCCAATCAGTGGAACTTCAAGGGTTGATATTTCCTGGTTCATGCAAGCTAAAATTTTCAGCCTTTTAGTCAAGTGAAATATATATATGAGTTATTATATTCGCATTGAGATTGTTAATAAGAATCACACTGCTATAGCCAAACACACTTCAAGTAACTAATGACAATTAAACTTAGAAACTACTATAAACAAAAACTTTTAAGCAACTCATATAAAAAAGCGAAAACCGTACCGTCCACCTATGTTGCACGGGGACGGATACGGAAACGGGTACTTAGAAACGCCAATATACCAAAGTTCAAGAAACGGGTACGGCCAGAAACGTTTGTGCATTTTATATAATTTTATATATATTTATTAATAAAATAAATAAACATAAACATCCAACATCAAATCGTTTGGAAGACAGCTTTTAAGAGCATTTTTGAGCAATTAACGTTTAGCATTTAGCATTATTATTATAAAGCTCGTTTGGAAGAAAGCATTTAGCATTTATAAAATTACAAAAACGCTAATTGCTCGATGCTCTTTGAATGCGCATTTAGCATTATGTCATTTTGCACATTAAAATTACACTTACAGCTATTCTACCAAACACTTTTATAAATTAAACTGCTACTGCTACCGCTAATTTGAACAAACACACCCTAAGAAAGTGAGCAATTAATTTTTCTTTCATAATATTGAAATCTAAGACATATTAAATAATACTACAATGCATATTTGATAAACTAAAGAATCAAAGGCAATTAGAAAAGAAAAGAAAAATCTGCCCATGTTAATATGTAACCGGCCAATAATGATTTCTAAAAATATGTTAGTCAACTAGACAACAATTTCACCCACTTACTCACGTGGGTATACAGTAACTTTAGCCATATAATGTACGGAGTATGTATATTTTTTTTTCACATTTTTATTCTCTCCACAAACTTCATCTTCTACCTTAAACTTCATACTCCATTCTTACATCTATGTGCTTCTTCACCCCTTCTTCTTCTCCAACCCATTTTCTTCAACATGAACACCATCAAGATAATCGATATTTAATGCCCAGAAAGTAATGTATACGTTTTAAAAGTCCCAGAAACGCGTCTAAAACGCCCAGAAACGTTTCCCAAGCGTTTCCCTGCTCAACACATGGCGTTTCCTGTCGAGATGAAACGTTTCTTATTTTCTAGATACGTTTCTGCCGCGTTTCCAGCCGTTTCCAGACGTTTCCCGTTTCTGAAACGTTTTCGGTACGGGAGACGGCACCCCGGGGGCGTTTCCGTGCAACATAGCCGTTTTCCACTTCGCAGTTCTTGCCCACCCTCCTAAGCCCAAAGCATTGTAAACTAAACTGCATTTCAGCATGAGGCCCACTGCAGACATATTACCCCTATATCTACTTAACACCTACATAAACATATTATAAAATCAACATCAAATAACATTATAAAGGGGGTACTTATTTTTGATATGTCGTTCTTAATCTTAATTTAGGATCTCTAAATTGAAAGGCGCCGTTTTCGGGTTTGAATTCTTGAAAGGGCAAGGCATGCGTTTGGTTTTTGGTTTGTGGGTGTTTTGGAAAATGCTACAGTGATGATAAGTGATCAAGTTAATGGGGGCGGTGGTTAATTTTTTTTATAATTAAACAACTGTTCATTAGGATTTATTTAATATATTACTGTAGCACATGTGAGGGTAAAAGAAATGGCACAATTTCATTATGAAGATTTATGCGTTTAAGCTTTACAAGAGTTTAATCGAAGACATATTCTCATATACTCTTTAGTACCTTTACAGACTAATCAAAACATATAACTCAAACGATGTCGTTTTCCCGATGAATCAAATCAACCTCGCGTGCCTCCAATTCAAGGAACGGGTACGGGTACCGGGAAACGGCAACATCCTAAAATTCAAGAAACGGGTACGGCGGGGAAACGGGTACGGGTACCGGGAAATGGCAACATCTTAAAATTCAAGAAACGGGTACGGCGGGAAAACGTTAATGTGTTTTATAATATTTTAGTATATGGCAAATTGTTATCCAAAAAAATACTATAAAACATTAAAAAATTCAAACAAATATTACTCACAAATCACAATCATCAATTAAAAATTCTTAAACATGAAATTGTCTTCCTAAAAAACATTTAAGTAAAACCGTAAATGCATTCAATTTTATACAACATTTTGTATGCATTCATCATAACAGTAGTTTACATCTCTTTTTATGCATAGCCCTATTATCTTCATCATTGATAAATGATAATTCTAGAAAAGATAAACATCAAACAAATGGCAATACCATAGACAATAAAGAATTGATGATTGTATTTTACTCACCTGATGATTGTATGTCGACTACAGAATGTGTTTACAAGTTCTGGTCCTTCTGGAGGGTTTAACAAGATGAAGAGCCATGACTTTTGAGTTCTCAAGGGTTTTAACTACGTAGGTTTATTAAAATAAAAGGCTTATAGTTAATGGGCATAGGAAACGTGAGTTTTTGGGGTGGAAACGTTTCCCCTATAAGGATCCGCGTACCACAATTTTAGAAACGTTTCCCCTTTTCTTGGGGACGTTTCCCCGCGTTTCGAAAACGTCATACGGCATCTCGGTGGAGTTTCCGTGCATACTAGCTTCCAACGACCAAGTAGCATTTGTTGAATCGTCACCCTTGTTCATTAACGCACGTTGTGTTTCAACTAAATTTTCTTTTTTATCCAATAGAATCTTTCTCACGTTCTATAAAATCAGACTCCAATTTAAGCTCCGACAGCTTCTCACAGG
The DNA here is from genome assembly GCA_026074375.1 of Tanacetum coccineum. Classification (NCBI taxonomy): domain Eukaryota; kingdom Viridiplantae; phylum Streptophyta; class Magnoliopsida; order Asterales; family Asteraceae; genus Tanacetum; species Tanacetum coccineum. Next base: position 69,463 of record BQNB010011314.1, on the reverse strand, counting down.
CCGCCAATTCATTCAAACGTTTTATGTAATCGGACTCCCGCCCCATCAATTCCTCCGCACGCGCTTTTAATTCAGTCTCACGCTCCTCCCCCTCCGGCAACACATCTGCTTTTTTCTTCAACAGATTATCCTCCAACTCCTTCTTACGCGCCTCATATGCCTTGAACGGATCCACCTCTTTTCTTTTAAAATAATACTCAAAACCTAACTCACGCTTCTCCAATTCTCTCACACGCGCCGCCACATCCCGTTCATGCGCCGCCACAGCAATCACCAGTGCAATCTCAAGCTCCTCCAACTCGCGTCCACCAGCACCCACAACGCCCTACTCCACATTCTCCTCCTCTTCACTATCCGTCAAATCAGGATCACTATTATAAGACAGACAACCATTACTAGCCGGCGTCGGAAACTCATCAGACACACCAATCTTAATCTCAACACCACCATCACTAGTCGGCGTCATAAACTCATCATGCACACCGTTCTTAATCTCAACACCACCATCACTAGCCGGTGACTTCACAGTCTTCTCATCCACCGTATTCTTCTCATCCGGCGTCGGATCTCCCACAGGCAACGGCGACTCGCCACTAGAAGCACCCTTCCCTTATTCTTTTTCTTCTTTGTTTCACCCCCAATTAATAAAGCAAGACTATCAATATCACGACCAGCAAGATCTTGATCAGAATAGGGATTTCCGCCGGAAGTAGACGCACCTTTTTTACCCTTATTGGCCGTCGCCTTCTTACTCAAATCGATTTTCGTTTCGCTCATATTACGCGAAACGAAAAGGGATTTGAGTAAGAAGGCGGCGGCCAATAAGGGTAAAAAAGGTGCGTCTACTTCCGGCGGAAATCCCTATTCTGATCAAGATCTTGCTGGTCGTGATGTTGATAGTTTCGCTTTATTAATTGAGGGTGAAACGAAGAAAACGAAGAAGAAGAAGGGCAAGGGTGCTTCTAGTGGTGAGTCGTCGTTGCCTGTGGGAGATCCGACGCCGGATGAGAAGAATACGGTGGATGACAAGACTGTGAAGTCGCCGGACGGTGGTGTTGAGATTAAGAACGATGTGCTTAATGAGTTTCCGATGCCGGCTAGTGATGGTGGTGTTGAGATTAAGATTGGTGTGTCTGATAGTTTCCGACGCCGGCTAGTGATGGTGGTCTGTCTGATGATAATAGTGATCCTGATTTGACGGATAGTGAGGAGGAGGAGGAGAATGTGGAGTGGGGCGCCGTGGGAGCTAGTGGACGGGAGTTGGAGGAGCTTGAGATTGCACTGGTGGTGACTGTTGTGGCGGCGCGTGAAGGGGATGTGGCGGCGCGTGTGAGAGAATTGGAGAAGCGTGAGTTAGGTTTTGAGTATTATTTCAAAAGAAGAGAGGAGGATCTGTTCAAGGCATACGAGGCGCGTAAGGAGTTGGAGGATAATCTGTTGAAGAAAAAAGCGGATGTGTTGCCGGCGCCGGAGGAGGAGGAGCGTGAGACTGAATTAAAAGCGCGTGCGGAAGAATTGATGGGGCGGGAGTCCGATTAGATAAAACGTGTGAATGAATTGGCGGCCCGTGAGAAGCTATCGGAGCTTAAATTGGAGTCTGATTTCATAGAACGTGAGAAGATTCTATTGGATAAAAAAGAAAATTTAGTTGAAACACAACGTGCGTTAATGAATAAGCAGGGAGGCATGGCCAAGGACCGGGTGACGATTCAACAAATGCTACTTGGTCGTTGGAAGAAAAATGTAGAAAAAGAGAAGATGCGGGCCACACTCGAGGCAGATTTAGGGGCACGTGCAGAATTGGAGGCACGCGAGGCTGATTTGATTCATCGGGAAAACGACATCGTTTGAGTTTTATGTTTTGATTAGTCTGTAAAGGTTCTAAAGAGTATATGAGAATATGTCTTCGATTAAACTGTTGTAAAGCTTAAACGCATAAATCTTCATAATGAAATTCTGCCATTTCTTTTACACTCATATGTGCTACAGTAATATATTAAATAAATCCTAATGAACAGTTGTTTAATTATAAAAAAAAGCCCCCATTAACTTATCTTTATCACTCAGCAGTTTCCCAAAACACACACACAAACGAAACCTTGCCCTTTCAAAATTCAAACCAAACGGTGCCTTTCAATTTGAGATTCAAACCAAACGGTGCCTTTCAAAGGAGATTGTTGAGATGTAATCTAAAATTGGTTCACATATCTAATGAAAGTGAGTTGACCACTTTTGATATCTACTGCATCCGTCCCAAAATTATTAGTTATGACATTTTTTCACTAATGTTAGTATGTATATTCATGATCATAAAGTTTATAGTTGATCTTTTGGCCAAAAATACGAAACTATCACACCTTATATTTGTTGAGAAGTTTTAGTATTAAAAGAAATTTACATGTGAGTTATTAAGAAATTTGTATATAAAAAATCTTGACCAGACGTATATGCGTATCTAATGTTATGTATTCTTTTAAAAAGCATGAATGAATAAAGAGTGCAATAGGAAAAAATGTGATTAGCCAAAGAGGTAATGGTGTGACGTGATATGTTTAAACATGCTGGTGGACGAATATACTAACAGATGTAGTAGTAGAAATTCAATTCAGTTTTATTTCATTATGATATAATCTATCTATCATTGTATATTTGTATTAGTATTGGTTTGTGATCAAGAATGCGTTGGTGATGACTATTTTTTGTATGCTGCAAATCTTAAGTGATATAGTGGATTAACAAAAAAATAAACTTGAGATGACATCATATAGATATATTCTGATATGAAAATTTATGAATACTTAAACGGTTATAGTAAATTTAAAATTGCTAGTGATCAAATATGTAATTTTATAGTCCCGCCGCAACGCACGGCCATTCTACCCCCAACCAAACATAACACCTAATAATTTGCTTAAGCGAATTTAAAAATCCAAAATTAAATACTATAAGAACTAAATAAACACATACCATCATCAATTGAGCATAAACATATAAAACCCAATTATAAAAACACATAAAAATCAAAACTTTATATCAAAATCATTAGTAAATTACCAATTTTTTGTAACCCTTGAACCTGATGTGTCATTGAGTAGTTTATTCCACTTGATAAAACAGAAGATGTTGAGATAAGCTATCCTGTCAAACTTTTATTACATCCTTCAGTTTTAGTAGTTTGTGAATGGGGTTTTTCCGTTTTATGGATTAGAGGACTGGAATGATTTATTTGGTGATTTATTCATGTCTTCATCAGATTTGAAACTACAACATCCTTTTCTATTTTCTGAAATCTCCATCGACATCAAACACAATTCATGCACTAAACATTTTTTATAATCGAAAATATTAAATAAAGTATTTACTTTATAAATATATTTTTATAAAGTGACTCTTTAATAAAGAAAAATTATTTTAAATTTTTACGTTGTAATTGAAATAAAATCGTACTCCATTAAGAGAAACAAACGAAATTACAAATAGATGCATAAATTAAAACTTACAAATACAAAAGATACAAATGACGTTGTGAAGTTTGAGAATCTTCAAACAAATTTCTAGAAATACGCTGTGAAGTTTCACGATTTGGTATACTAAGCATTTGATTTAACTCCGGAGAAAACTAAGAGTTTCCTTGAGATTAAGAGTTTAGAAGAGTTTAGAAATAATTTAAATGGTTGAGATCCATAATAGATAAACTAGATATAAGAAGGTTAAGAAACTAGAAATCAACATATGAGAATGTGTATGTAACTATGTCAAAATTAGAGTAGTTTTATAGAGAATTGAAAACTGAAATCAATGATATAATTATTATTTAAAAAAAATAAAAGATAATATACATTATCTAAAACCTTATTTATCACATGTAAAATCCATTCTAGTTAAATGGGAATATGAATGCCCATTAATCTTGTGTCATATGACAAGGTTGGAAGTAACATTTGAAGATCACCAAATGAACCTATCGGTAGGTATGAAGCATTCATTTTGTACTTCTTTGAATTTAATATGTCTATTTAATGTCATGTACTTGCAACCAGGTTGCATCAAGGTCATGAATAAACATAGCCTTATGAGCTTATTTGATTTTGGGTACGTTGGGCGAAATGGGCTGAGACTCGGGTCGGGCTCGGGCGAGCGTTTATATTATAAGTCGAAATTGAAATTTTTATTTTTGTAGACTTGTTTGGCAAATGAGTTGGGCTGGGCTGGGGCTTATTATTGCAAAATTACTAAAAAAACATAATTAAATGAGTTTTTTGTATATGTTAGACATTTTTGTGGGTAAATACGTAATTTACGGTTCAAAAGGCTCGCTCTAAAGTTTTTAGCCCTTTTTATGGGGCTGGGGCTTATAGAGACTTATGACTTATAAGCCCTTTCATAAGCCCGCGTGACAAACGAGACTTATTTTATAAGACGGCTTATTTTAAAAGCCCAAGCCTTGATAAGCCCCTCGCCAAGCATACCCTTTGGCTCATATGTATTTCGTAAGCCCATAAGTTTATCATGTCGTAATAAACTTATATAAACTCACAAGTCTTAAAATAAGGCAATCAAGGCTTATGAAATATAAACTGAAATCAAATAAACCCATAAGCCCACATATAAGCCGAAACAAACACCCGCGTAAAATATGATAATATTGTTTTTTAATGTGTGAAAGAGAAATCGAGAAGTTAAAGAAACCAAACTAACTTACACTGTTGTTGATAGGGGTGAGCAGAAACCGCATCGCAAATAAAATAAAAAAAACCGAACCACAAAACCGCACCACGGCAAGAACCTGTGGATCGGTTTTAGAAAAAAATAAAAACCGCAAAATGCAGTGCGCTTGCGATTTTACCCGTAAAACCAAACCGCACATTGATTATTTAAAACCGAAAAACGGCACATTGATTATTTAATGTATATTATAAGGCTTCCCAGTGATATTATCATTAATAATCTTATAAGTCATAAGTGATATATGTATTTACATTAAATATATGCATTGTTATAACCGAAAAGACTCACATTGTAAACCGAAACTTATTTTATAAGACGGCTTATTTTAAAAGCCCAATCTGATAAGCCCCTCGCCAAGCATACCCTTTGGCTCATATGTATTTCGTAAGCCCATAAGTTTATCATGTCGTAATAAACTTATATAAACTCACAAGTCTTAAAATAAGGCAATCAAGGCTTATGAAATATAAACTGAAATCAAATAAACCCATAAGCCCACATATAAGCCGAAACAAACCGGCGGTTATGAATTTAAAATAAAAAATATTAAAAAAATTATAATAAATAACGAAAAATTAAATAATAAAGTCTTATAAATATAATATGATTTTTATAATTTAATAAAAAAAATCATATTAAAAAAAACAATAATTAAAATGTGATATATATTGTTTTTTAATGTGTGAAAGAGAAACCGAGAAGTTAAAGAAACTAAACTAACTTACACTGTTGTTGATAGAATGGGGTTGTGTAGAGCAGAGAAGAACCGCAGCAACAAATTAAAAAAAGAATCAAAACCGAACACAAAACGTCACCACGGCAAGAACCTGTGGATCGGTTTTAGAAAAAAATAAAAACCGCAAAATGCAGTGCGCTTGCGATTTTACCCGTAAAACCAAACCGCGCATTGATTATTTAAAACCGAAAAACGGCACATTGATTATTTAATGTATATTATAAGGCTTCCCGGTGATATTATCAGTCAATATAATTTATAGTCCTAAGTGATATGTGTAGATTATACATATAAATATATGGCATTGTTATAACCTGAGGAAAAAAGAAAAGACTTCACATTTGTAAAACGAAAACCAGACACTCTATCAATCCACATTAAAATATATAAGTCATAAAGTGATGATACGTTTGATAAATATGTGAGATATTTCCTTGGTATGTGAGTTCCCCATCCCCCAAACTCTATCACAACATAGAGCGTCGCGTCGGCGATTCACATGACCCTCGTTCGGAAGGCATGATTTGAAAATATATCGCGTCCCAGCCTAGCTATATATCTCCACATTCAAGGCCGTGACCAGCGTGCGCCAGCCCAGTCGTACCCCCTCCACCTACTACTAGAACCCTCTCACGTCAAAGGTTACGAGTCGCGGCTCCGGCACCCACACATCACTCGACCCTCTTGGGTATGTGAGTTTCTCACCAACATAGAGGTTGTAGGTTCAAGCCTCGCTGGAGGCATGTTTGAAATATATTGTGAGATATATGTGGCATACCTTGTGACAAAAAATTGCCGTTCTTAAAAAAATAGTTTTAAGATCCGTTCAAACTTTTATTACATTCTTCTAAATAAGTTGAACCTATCTCTTTCTATATATATATATCTCATTATTAGTGGATAATTAGATATAATGTTATTAATGACCATTATTTATAATGGTAAAACCATAATACCCAAAATTCACAAACCGGGCTTGGACCTAATTATCCACTAATACTCATCTCATCTTCTATAATCTTATCTTTTTTTATCCTCTTACACCAACTCATCTTCTTCAACTTTAAACACTTTTTATCCTCTCACAACTACCTACTTCTTATGTGTTCATCTTCTTCAATTTCAAACACCACATCATCATCATTAGTTACATATTTTGTTCACCCACCACCATCATCGTCGATTTCAAAAAAAAAATTGTTTGTCCACAACTGAATACCACCAAACCACCATCATGATAAAATAAACAACTACAATATTATCTTTAAACCTTTACTTTAAAAACAGTACAAGGTACTTTTTGAAGTATTTAAAAGTTTGAGGGTGGTTGTGAAAATGTCGACTTTTTTGATTGGTTGGATTGAAAGCACACATATCCTCAATTGGTAAATCTGAGCCGTTCAATTTATTTCATTCAACACACACGGATCGCGAATGAATAGATCTCAATCGTTAAAAAGGGAATTGAGAAGTGTAGGGTGTTTGTGCAATTTGAATTTCATCCTATAGATAGGATGGAATTCAAAGATTGCCAGATAGACACCCAGATACACTTCTTAATATTCTATTTTTTTGATAATCGATTGAGATCTATTCAATCCGCGATCCGATGTTCGGTGTTAGAATGAAATACATTGAACGGACTCAACTCTAGTATTTACCTAATTGGAGGATATGTGTGCTTTCAATATCCTAATACCAATCAAAATGAAAGTAGATACATTTTTATACAAAACGCACCCTCATATTTTTAAATAACTTCAAAAAGTATCATTGTACTGAATATTTAAATTAAGAGTTTAAGAATTAATATTGTTACTAACGAGAGTGTATTATATTTGATATCGTTAAGAGGAATGGTTTCGCGGGGATATTTTTTTCAGGTATGTGAGAATATTATATATACTAATTTTTTTGTTGTTGGATAAGAAATCGACGATGATGATGGTGGCTATGTGAACAAAATAATGTAACTAATGTTGATGATTGGTGTGTTTGATTTGAAAGAGAAGATGATCACGAGAGGAAGTGATACTGATGTGAGAGGATAAAGATAAGTGTTTAAAGTTGAAGAAGATGAGTTTTTGTGAGAGGGATTTATTATGATTAATAATGAGATTAGTGAAAAAGGAGATGAGATGAGATGTATGAGATATGGCGTAAGAGACACACGTCTTTTGTATAATAAGAGTTCTAGAAAGTTTTTTTAAACTTGAGTAGAAATGGTACTTAGACTAAAAGTGAGCTTAAAGCTTTAGTTATCAAGTGTATTAATTCCTTTACGATTATAAATTTGCATACTAGAAGTTATTCTGTAAAAGTTTAGGTTTTAACCATTGTATTAATTTCTTCGATTATTCCATAAGCAACAAATAGTTAATAAAATCCATCATCAATTGATTCTAATGAACACCCTACAAAGAAATATTGTCGATTTAAAATTAATAAAATGTAAGAGAACATTTTGTGACATCCACTGTCGTTTTGACAGTGGGTCAGTTGCTACAGTAACGGGCTCCAATTTTTTGGGCCATGCCCGTTTTTTTTTTTTATTTTTATTATATTTAAATTTGTATGCACAAAGTAGGAATGGAAAAAAAATATTACAAAAGTTCTGATAGATATTCAGATAAAAAAAAAACCGTGGATGGAACATCTACGATAACCTATATAACTTTAAAATAATCGATAGGTCACACAGAACGTACAACCCATTATATTATAAAAAAAAAACTATATGCAATAAAAAAATACAGATAACACTTTAAAACATAGAGCACTATAGCCTAAAGATTCGCATAAAATTTGGCCCAAGTAGAAAAAAAAAAGATCACTGTATGAACCATAAGTAAGAGTAACGAGAGCTCCAATTTATGGGCCAGCCCGTTTTTTTTTTTTTATTTAATAATTGATGTATTGCAAGAAGATAGGATGGGGAAAAAAAAATATATTTCAAATAAGTATCTGATAGAGATATTCAGATAAAAAAATACTTCCGCGGAGGAGAAAAGGAAATATCTTCGATACCTATAAACTTTAAAAATAATCGATTAGAGAGTCACTTGAAGATCGTAACCTTATTTCTGGGAATCACAAAAACATTCCACATGAATATATATGTATTAATTAATTCCCAGTACTAAATATCGTATCCCACTAGCAGTTCATAATAAAGTTCATATGGTTAAGGCATTCATTCAATGAAATTCAAGTATACATCGGTAATAATTAATTCTTAATTTATTCAAATATTAATTCTTCATAAAATCAAACGACCTGAGCTTTCTCCAATTTGATAAAGTAATTTCTTGATTCATTCATGTATTAATTCATTCAAGTATCAATTCATTCGAGCATTAATTTTTTTATAAAGATTTGATGGTATGGTAAATAATCATTGGTCTCCTGAGTTTTCTCCGGTTGGGTAGAATGGGTCATAGTTTGACGATGGGAAATTCAATCAAGAAAAAGAAACAAAAATTAGTCAACAACAGAAAATATGATTTGCCTGAGTCTATTGAAATCAAGATTTATTATAAGCAAAAGGGTACAATAGTCATTTTATATTTAAATCATTATTATTATATTTTTTTTTTGTATAACATATAAAAATATGTATTTGGATATATATGACAATTTTGATGCTTGTAGAGGATATATATGCAATTAATATTTTATGTTGGATATATATGCAATTTTTAGCTTTTGGAGGGATATATACGCAATTCCCTCTTATTTGGTTTATCGTTATGGTGGTTTGGTGGTATTCGGTTGTGGATAAACAATTTTTTTGTTGTTGAAGAAATCGACGATGATGATGGTGGGTGAACAAAATATGTAACTAATGATGATGATGTGGTGTTTGAATTTGAAGAAGATGAACACATAAGAAGTAGGTACTTGTGAGAGGATAAAAAGTGTTTAAAGTTGAAGAAGATGAGTTATTGTGAGAGGATAAAAAAATGAGATTAGTGAAAAGGAGATGAGATGAGATGTATATATGGCGTATTACACACGTCTTTTGTAAAAGTTCTAAAAGTTTTTTTAAACTTTTAGAATGGTACTGTATACTAAAAGTTCTAAAAGCTTTTTTTACCATTGTATTAATTCCTTTACGATTATTAAACTTGCCATACTAAAAGTTCTAAAAGTTTTTTTTACCATTGTATTAATTCCTTTACGATTATTCCATAAGCAACAAAATAAACACATACCATCATCAATTGATTATGAACCACCCTACAAAGAATCGTTGATTTAAAATTAATTCTTCATTTGTTGAAGCTTCCAACTGAAACAAAGCCCAAAAATAGCATAAACATATAAAACCCAATTATAAAAATCAAAACTTTATAACTAAACACAAATCAAAATCATTAGTAAATTACCAAAATTTTGAAACTTTTGTAACCCTTGAACCTCATGTGTCATTGAGTTGATAAAACAGAAGATGTTGAGATAAGCTATCTCGATTTCCAAGCCAAGATACATGTAATGTAAGGTCTAAGATCCTTTAACCAACTGACTAGCTCAGTTGGCCACCAAGGATATCTTTGGGTATGTGAGTTCCCCACCAACATAGAGGTTGTGGGTTCAAGCCTCGCTGGAAGCATGTTTGAAATATATTGTGCGATATATCCCTGGGTATGTGAGTTCCCCATCAACATAGAGATTGTGGGTTCAAGCCTCACTGGAGGCATGTTTGAAATATATTGTGAGATATATGTGGCATACCTTGTGACAAAAAATTGCCGTTCTTAAAAAAATAGTTCTAAGATCCGTTCAAACTTTTATTACATTCTTCTAAACATTATCAGTTGCATCTCAGATTTGATAAATTCTAGGTTTGTGAATGGGGTTTTTCCGTTTTATGGTTTAGAGCAATGTTTTAAAAATCGGTTTTTAAATTGACCTGGCCGAGCCATCGGGTCACGATTCAACCGGTTTAACCGGTGGTTCAAACGGGTTTTTTTGGCTAAACCCGGCTTCTGGTCACCCGACCGGTTCACGGTTCAACCGGTTCAAACGGTCAGGTCAACCAGGGTTTTAAAACATTGGTTTAGAGGACTGGAGTGATTTATTTGGTGATTTACTCATGTCTTCATCATATTTGCAAGATTGGGATGGGATTAAAAATCGACACATGAGGAGGTGTTTGTTCTTATTTTAGTAAGACTACAAGCTCTCACAACCCAGTCTCTCATTAAAATATATTTTTTTCTATATCTATAACGAATACATATCGATCTGTACTTTTTTTTACCAATCATCAACCCAGCCTAACATATAATATTATTTCTTTTATACTTAATTTAATTACTTAAAATTTCATATAAAATTATATATTAAATAAAGTATTTACTTTATAAATATATTTTTATAAAGTGACTGCTTTAATAAAGAAAAGTTATTTTAAATTCTTACGTTGTAATTGAAATAAAATACGTACTCCATTAAGAGAAACAAACGAAATTACAAATAGATGCATAAATTAAAACTTACAAATACAAAAGATACAAATGACGCTGTGAAGTTTGAGAATCTTCAAACAAATTTATAGAAATACGCTGTGAAGTTTCACGATTTGGTATACTAAGCATTTGATTTAGCTCCAGAGAAAACTGAGAGTTTAGAAGAGTTTAGAAATAATTTAAATGGTTGGGATCCATAATATATAAACTAGATATAAGAAAGTTAAAAACCTAGAAATAAAGATATGAGAATGTGTATGTAACTGTTAATATTGGACTAGTTTTATAGATAATTAAAAATTGAAATCAATGATATAATTATTATTTTAAAAAAATAAAATATAATATACATTATCTAAAACCTTATCTATCACATGTAAAATCAATTATAATTAAATGAGAATATGAATGTCTATTAATATTATGTCATGTGTCAAGGTTGAAAGTAACATTTAAAGATCATCAAATGACCTTTTGGTATGTAAGGAACATGCATTTTGTACTTCTTTGAATTTAATAATTTAATGTCTTGTACTTGCAACGAGATTGCTATCAAGGTCATTTTATCATAACTGTAAAGAAAAAATGTACATGTTAAAGACTAAAAGTTAACAATGATGGGATTTTTATCAAAAACTGTAAAGAAAAAATGCACAAGTTGAGATTTTTAT